>JAQIWG010004768.1:0-15500 GCA_034695025.1 Chamaedrilus cognettii | reverse complement strand
TACAATGCCTGAAAATTTCAAGGAAATATATTTACTTTTGGCCGAGTTATCGCGAAATCGCTAGGGGATTGTTTTTTAAGCCCACTCTGTATATATAAATTATATCACGTTATATTGTACACCGTGTCCCGATGAAAATGACCACGCCTTAAACTTGTCATAACTCGGTCAAAAGTTATCAGATTGGTCTGAAAATTTATACACAACAACTTTATCTAGACATATCTACACCAACTTGGACATTTGTAGCCAAATGCAATTTTGACAAGATTATGGCTGTTTTAAAAATGTACCCAAAAAAAAAGTTTCCAACATTAGTTGCTGCATATTTTGTGCCTACTGTCAAGTTACAAACAGGCCAGAAATTTAGTCACACCTGATGTTCATAGCCTCCTCCTTGTACGCATGCTTGAGGTGTTGTTCAATTGGGAAGATTTATGTTTCCTCGTGTACGTGTGGTTGGTTTGTATGCTGTGCCACCTGTGGCAACTCTTAGAGCAGAGTTTTGAACGGTTTTGTAGTTTTTATGTTCGTTTATGTTGCAATGGGTGATTAGATAGTGCTTGCATACTTTTTTGTTGGGCGGGTGATGGCCTTATAGGTGGTTGTTACTGTTTCCTTTTGTTTTCCCCAGTTTGTTAATGTTAGAGCTTTTAGGAGGTTGATGGTTTTGCCCGAATTTTGTTTTGTGTTTATTATGTGCTAGTTGTTGAATGCAACATGGCATTCAACACGAGCACGCATGCACGCAACACAAGCAACATGGCAGCGAGCAAGGGAGTTTGAAATCAAAGGTTAGTCCAAGGAGTTTTAGATGTTGCATTGTTGGTATTTTCATGTTGTTCATGTGGAGATGTTGTTTTAACTACATTTTTTCTAGCTGGGTGTTGTTTTCGACTTAGTCCAGTGTTAAGATGGTTCATGTGGATTTTTGTCAGCGTTGGGTTTGAGGTTGTTTTCAGTTGTCCAATTGTCAATTTCTGTCAGGTGAGGTATTAGTTGCCGTTGGGTTGTGTTGATATTTTGATGTGATGATATTTTGATGTGATGATAGTGTTGTGATAGATGGTGTTGTGATAACGTCTGCGTAGGTACACCGTGGCTCAAAAGCAAGGGACCCAACGAATTTCTTGAATAACTTCCGCAAACAATAATCAAAGTCCATGAAATTTTGACCATACTAACTTCGATCATTGCTTCGTATTTCTGCCAATTTCCGTTGAATTTCATGGAGCGGTTAAAGAGATACGAGCAGTCAAAGTTGACCTACAAAAAAAGGTGTCAACCAAGCTGGGAAACTGTTTAATTTCCGTTTGCACCTCTTCTCCAAGCCAAAAATTGTTCACGCTGCTGTTTATCTTCGTCATCAGTACAGAATGTTCACATTTTTCCATCTTTTTGGTTGTTCCATGTTTCAGGTGTTCGACGTTGATTTTTTTCTGACGCTTTTTCGTAACAAGCACCATGCTGCAAAATTTTGATAATTGACAGCGTGCCACTTTGACGCCCAGCGCTTTGTGTCAATCTTTCTTTATACCACGCTCTTCGATCGTTTCACGTGCATGTTGGAACCAAATCTTGCTGAAACATGAAGAGTACATTCCTGGCTTGCTAACAATTATTAAATTGGAATTTAGAAGAGACCGTTACTACAATTTTGAGGCAAATTGCAGTTTCCCAGATTGGTTGATGCGTGTTTTTGTAGGTCAACTTCGATTACTCGTATCTTCTTAACCGCTCCATGAAAATCAACGAAAATTGACAGAAATATGAGGCATTGATCCAAGTTAATGTGATAAAAATTTCATTGACAACGCTAATTGCGTTCCGCAGTTATTAAAGAAATTCATTGGGTCCTTTACTTTTAAGCCACGGTGTATATTGCTAGACTCCAGGGGGAGGGGCAGGGATGTCCGGCATGTAGATGTTGAATAGTATTGGAGAGAGAACCCTGCCTTGGGGAACTCCTGTTTTGAAGAGTTGTTGTTTGGATGCGGTGTTTTGAAATATGGTGAAACCTTTTCATCCTCTGATGTAGTTGCTTATGAATTTCTGTATTGTCGGAGGGATTTGTGTTTTGTGAATTTTTTCGATCAGTGTGTGCGTGTTGACTGTGTCAAAAGCCTTGCTCATGTCAATGGCGACCAGGACAGTTCTTTGGTTTGGTTTTTTGCAGTTGAAGCCTTGTATGATGTCTTCGTTAATATGTGTGTTTATTCATCAGAACACAGAAATAAATCGATAACATAAAAAAAAATCAGACTACACCTACAACCACACAACAAGCTGTAAGTTGACAATGATATAGTCACACTGCGCAAAGTAAGTCGATGTGCCTGTAACAGAGCTGCACCTATACTGCACTGCTACAATATTCCACATTAGCCTTGAAGGGTACGTGTATAGGTCATTGCATTTATCTTAGCTCTTGACCAGTCAAGACAAATATTAAACACTTGTTGGGTTAATAATTTAAAAACTAATAAAACTTGTAAACTAATAAAACCATTAAAACTTTTTAAAACTTATAAAACTTGTTAAGTTAATAATTGAAGTACGATTGTAGGCCTCTAATGGAAGGCAGGTGTTGCCTGTTCAACAGGTGCATAAAACTTAATTGCACAAGCCAATGAATTACTTCCTTAACGCTTTCCCATTTATGATATCCAAACAGCTTCCGGTACACCGAGTTCCACCAACTTCCTATGGTGTTAAGTTCGCACTTTAAAAAAACAAATTCCAGACCTACTTTAGGAGTGCCGTGCCATGGCCAAGGTCATTTCTAAGGCACTGTACAGTGTAAACTCCTCGACGTTTTTGAGGCGCGGGTTTCTCCTTAATTTAATTCGTGAAACGCACATTGCAGCTGGATCCACAATCCACATGATTCGCCAGGTCCCACGACTGATGTCCTTTGACAGGCGCCCAAGCTAACGTTTCTATGGTGCAGTGTCGAGTCTATTGCCGCCATCTGCTGATTACATCTGAGCCTGCATTACTATAGATTCACATATTGCAATTTCCTAATTAACCATTATTGGCCATTTGTGATCGGTTATTTCACAAATACACCGGCCTTTATTTAAGTCCTATGCTAGTGCTTTTGGACTGGGTAAGCCCGAGAAATGAATCTCTGATCAAGCAACGCCGGGGATAGAATACGGGTCGCCAGCGGCCCAGCGTGGCAGGCGGCAGACATACCGCTGAGCCACCATGGCTTACCCTGAAAGAACAATACCAAAGAGAAATCAACACTGAGAGTACGGTTGTAGGCCGGAGCGCAGATGAGGTTTGGGTGGAGGCATGAGATTTGATGCTGAGAGCGGCCAAAAAGATATGTGGAAAAACAAAGGGGGCACCAAGGCACTCAGAGACCTGGTGGTCGAATAGTGAGGTACAGAAAATGGTGGACGAGAAGAAGGCATGCTATAAGGCATGGAATAATGCAAGAAAGACTGGTCAAACGGATGTAGAAGTAAGAGAGAAAGAGTACAGAGCTGCTAAGAGGGAAGCAAAAAGAGCCGTAGCCATAGCGAAAGATACAGAAAGACAGGAATTTGCTAATAAGCCTAATGCGGAAGAAGGCAGAAGAGAAGTGTTCAAAATTGCAAAACAGATAGCGAAGAAGAGAGAAGACGTGGTTGGTGTCAAATGCTTAAAGGACGACGCGGGTGATGTGCTAGTCGATGTAATCAAAGTGAAGCAGAGATGGAAGGAATATATGGAAAAGCTTTTGAACGTGGAAAATAAGAGGGACAGAAATGTCATGGCGGACATAGTTGACGGGCCGATTAGAATTAAAGAAAGCGAGGTTGCGGAAGCAATTAAAGCATCTAAACCAGGAAAGGCAAGTGGAAAATCCAAGGTTGTGGCAGAAATGATTAAGGCAGCGGGAGACCAGGGTGTTTAATGGATGACAGAAATATGTAATGAAGTCGTGCAAAATGGTAGGATCCCAGAAGATTGAAAGCTCAGTTCTCTTGTTCCAATAAATCAAGGAAAGGGAGATGCGATGCAGTGTGGTAGCTATAGGGCAGTGATTCCCAAAGTGCGGTACGTGTGCCAAAAGTGGCACGCCATCACTTTTCAAGTGGTATGCAAAACCGCCGCTAAAAATGCCACATTTGCACCCATCGATGTTGCTAGCGTGCCACTGTGGCACGAGTCTATATTTTTCTGCAGTCTGTCACTTTTGTCTGTGGGTGAGTGAGTAGGCCGACATACAAATGAAAACAAGTGTTCTCGGCTATGAAGCTGATGAAAAACAAGAGCCGGTCTCGCCTACAAGACAACAATCTTGCCCTTCTAATACTTGCAACCACCAAACTGATGCCGAATTTAAAGAAATTGGCGTATTCAATTCAACCGCACAAGTCACATTGAATCAAACATGGTGAAAATAGCTGGCGTACGATGAGCTATATAATTCTATCCTTGCAGCAGTGCAGAGTAGCCTACATTAGCTTGCTAGGCACTATGACGAACTGTGTCACAAGGTACTGTATTGTCTCTTGCTTAAATGCACTGGCAGACCTAGGGGGGGGGGGTGGCAAGGGGCACGTGCCCCTTGTGCCCCAGAACGTTTGCAACGAGGGGGCATGTGCCCCTCCCCCCCCCCTTGCGTTCATGGAGGGGCACTAAGACTAGTGGCACTTACATGTACCTATGCGTGAACTGATATAAGACAAATGGTGCTGAACCACATTCAATATGACTGCCTCTTAAATTTGTTCGAACAGAAGTTAACTTCGTGATAACACCGTCCTCCCTCCGCCATGATGCGTCGCCCGGTTCTGCTTTTGCTCCCCCTCTCCCCCTGCTAAAGCAGCCTGTATCGGCCACAGCTTTAATGTATAAATTATTCAAAGTACTTCTGAATTTTTAAAGCCTCGCCTGTTGCGGTCCTAGGAGGTATAGTGGTATACCTACGTTTCATTTATTGTAACATTTGTGAAATAAATTACCCCAAAAAACGGAGGCCACATAGCCAAGTATTGAGTAGGTATGTAGGCTATTTGCGTAGCAACAGGACAATTCTACATCAAATCAACACCAGCTGGAATAAAATATGACATAACATTCAAAATTGCATTTTACATGCTGTTAAAGAGTCAGAATATCCGGCCAAAACCCAGAACTGAAAACAAATCCTACTTTGTTCATTACGATAGAAGGCTTCATAAAGTTCTTACTAAGCATTGCATGAAATAGAGATGGACAGTGGCGTTGCCGAAATAGAGCATTTAATTACGTGTATCCATTGATTCTATGGAGTTGTCCTTAACAGACGTTCACCGAAAATATCTCTTTTCGACACCCACACCCTTTTCCGCTTTTGTTTGTATGCGGCGTACCTCCCCCCCCCCTTTGTGGACGTCCTTTGTGGACAACCCCTAATCCAATCTAATTCATTCCTAATATAGCAGTAAATTATCCAATGATAGCAATCTAAAAACATGTAGAACTCCTCATAGCTGAGCGGCATTGAAGTATGAAAAACAATTAATAACTGTACGTGTACCGCCAGGTCGTGAGTTCCGCAGAAGAAGGAATTTGCTGGCGACTTCCATTTTAAGTGGCACATGACGCTTTGTTGAACAAAAATGTGGTACGCGACAGAAAAAGTTTGGGAACCACTGCAATAGGCCTATTAAACTGCTGGAACTCGGGATGAAGATACTGGAGCGAGTCCTAGATCAAAGATTAAGAAGACAGATAACTAGTGATAAAATGCACTTCGGATTTATGCCTGGAAAGGGAACAGTTAATGGGACTTTCGTAGCGAGACAGATGAAAGAAAAACAAAAGGCAAAATCAGTAAAGTTATATTACGCCTTTGAGGATCTGGAGAAGGCTTTTGATCGAGTGCCAAAAGAGGTTCTAAAGTGGGCTCTGAGAAAGTTGAGATGGATGAGTGGCTAGTTAGGGCAGTCATCTCAATGTATGTCGATGCAAAGGCATCTGTGAAAACACAAGATGGATTAAGTGATCGGTTTGAGATGAAGGTTGGACTGCACCAGGGCTCGGTGTTGAGCCCGCTGTTGTTCGTGGCTGTGATGAAGCGATTACCCGTGAGACAAAATCAGGGTTACCATGGGAGTTGCTGTACGCAGACGACTTAATCTTAATTGAAAAGAGTGAAGAAGAATTGAAAGACAAGATTCGTAGATGGAAAGAGTGTATGGAAACAAAGGGCATGGGAGTGAATGTGGAAAAGACGAAAGTTATGGTAAGTTGATGCATGGAGGGAACGGTAGAGAAATATGAAAAGTATTCGTGTGGAGTTTGTGGAACAGGTGTTCGTAAAAATTCAATCAAATGCACAAAAAGGCTTTTGCGGACGCATAAGAGATGCAGTAGAATATAAGGCAGTTAGGTCAGTTTGAAGACGATGATTGTGTGCAAAACATGCTTATTAGGTCAAGTGACCCAGATGACTGCCAAGGAAATGAAAGTAGGGGTGAACACATTTGAAAGAGTAGGAAAGTTTTGTTACCTTGGAAACATGATTAATGCCAATCGAGGTGTAGAATCTACATCGGTGATGAGAACAAGATGCGCATGGAGAGTGTTTAGAGAATTATCACCAATTCCACATGGAAAGTATACATCGTTGAAACTTAAGGGGAGAGTATATGAAGCGCGTATAAGAAGCGCTATGAAATATGGTAGTGAGACATGGGCAACGAAGGCTGACGAGGAGGCTAGATTAGACCGGACAGAGATGAGAATCGTGAGATGGATAAGTGGTGTGTCATTAAAAGAGAGGAAGTATAGTGCAGATCTAAGAGCCAGAATGGGATTGGAGGCCGTGGGAGAGGTGGTAAGAAGAAACAGACCGAGATGGCTGGACATGTTTAGAGAAAGGAACCGGATGATTGGGTGCGAAAATGTATGGATTATGAGGTAGATGGGAAAAGACGTGTGTGGAGACCGGAAACGATGTGAAAAAGCTTGACAGAGAAGAATATGACAGTGAAAGGATTAAGACATGTGGATGCAACGAATAGAATAAGGCGGAGGGTAGGTGTGCATGGCTGCAAATGGCCTAACCCTGTGTAAGCGGGGAACGCGGCTACAAAACGCACGTGTGTGTGTGTTCATTTCTGATTCTCTGCAGTCTCGACACACCCAGCATTCTCCTACGCCAACCCATTCCCGTGGTAAATAGTTCCCTCTCGCCGCTTTTTCGGCGTTCAGCACTCTGAGACACACAGCAATATTGGGACAAGCAAGGTCCAAAATACTTGTATTTTAGTTTGTTTTTGTATCTCTAGAAAAAATCTTGCTTGAAATAAGGGAAAACGAGATAGTGGTAGTCTGTGGTGACCTGAACGGACATGTTGGTGAAAGGCTGACGGCTTTGAGGGAGTTCATAGAGGAAAGGGTTTTGGTAGTCAAAGCATAGAAAGCAAGATGTAACTGGAGTTTGCTTACGCGCGAAAAATGGCAGTGATGAATACATGGTTTCACAAAGAAGACTCTAAGAAAGTGTCCTATGAGTCAGGTGGAAGTCACACGATAGTAGACTACGTAATGGTAAAACAATGGGATCGACCAATGATAGGAGATATGAAGGTCATTAGGAATGTGTCTTGCATACCACAGCACAAGCTGATGGTATTGTACAATCAGGTTGATGGCTCAAGCAAAAAAAAAAAAAAACCTACACCCCAAAGTGTAAAGTGTGGCGGCTAAAAGACGCAGATGTACAGAGGAAATTTATGGCAAAAGTTCAAGACAGAAAATCAAAGAGGGATAAGAATGAACAGAATGTCGAAGCAGTGTGGAAGGAGATGAAGGATTGTTTGCTGGGAGTAGCGGAAGAGGTGTGTGGCAAAACGAAAGGACCACCAAGGCATGAAGAGACCTGGTGGTGAAACCATGAGCGCCAGATGGTGGTGCAAGACAAAAACAAACTATGCGGTATATGGCAGAAGTCGAAAGAAGGAGGGGATAAAGGGAAAGCTGAGGAAGATAAGTTAGCATGTAACAGGCAAAGAACAAGGTTCAGAGAGTCATTTTGCAAACTAAAAGAAGCTGAAAGGAAGAGGTGGGGGGAAGACCTAGATAAAGAGGATGAGAAGGAAGGTCTACAAGATGGCAAGGAAGATGGTAGATAAAAATAAGGATGTCACTGATGGAGTATGTATAAAAAACAAAGAAGAACAAATTGCGGTGAAAGAGGAGAAAATAGGAGAGGTGTGGAGGGCGTACTATGAGAAGCTGTTGAATGAGGAATTTGAGCAGAACAAGGATGAGTTACAGGAGAGAGACTGTGTCAGTGGGCCGATACAACAGATAACATCTGGCGAGGTGAGAGCAGCCTTGAGCAAGATGAAGTGCGACAATGCAGCAGGGCCAACGGGCCTTGTCTCAGATTTGCTAAAGGCTGCAGGGGAGAAAGGACAGTGGATGACCGATCCATGTAATGCAGTTGTGAGAGCAGGCAAGATACTGGATGATTGGACTAGGAGTGGATGGTGATAAAGGAAAGGGAGATGCATTGGACTGTGGATCGTACAGAGGGATAAAGTTGCTAGAGCATGCAATGAAAGTGTTGAAGCAAACTATGGAAGGAAGAATTAGGAGGAAGGCAAATATTGATGATATTCAATTCGGCTTCAGATCAGGGAAAAGCACAAGATGCAAAGATGCAAAGCACAGCTGCAATTTTCAGAATGCGCCCGCTGCAAGAGAAATACTCAGCAGAGAAAAAGGAATTGCGGATGGCATTTGTGCATCTAGAAAAGGCTTTTGACAGAGTCCCATGTGGTGAAGTGGTATGGTAGGCATTAATAAAACTCGATGAGGAAGAGTATATTATATTAGTCATAAAGGCTATGTATGCAGGAGCACAGACGGCAGTTAAAGTCAAAGAGGGTGAGTGCAAACTGTTTGAGGTGAAGGTTGGAGTACACCAGGGCACTGTGCTTAGCCCACTGCTATTTATAATTGTTCTGGAAGCAATATCCAAGAAATTCCGGAAAGGCCTACCATGTGAGCTACTATATGCCGATGATTTAGCGACAGCTGAGGAGTCGGAAGAGCTGCTGATGGAGAGAGTAAAAACATGAAAAGAAATTTTGGAAGCAAAGGGACTTTGAGTAAACTTTAAAAAAATTAAGGTGATGAAGTGTAAAGAAAATTTGAGACAAATTATGAGCTCAGAAAAATATCCATGTGGAGCATGCAGAGAAGGAGTGGGTATAAACTTTATCACTTGTTGCAAGTGCAAGAAGTGGATTGACAAACAGTGTAGTGAAATCAAAAGAAGTTTGAAGGAAGATCCACTTTTCCAGTGCTTGGTGTGTATCAAGGCTGTAGACAACAGTGTTAAGACACAGGAGAAGTATGTGGTGCTTGAGGAGGGGTGTAGCATGGAGCGTGTGAGTAGTTTCTGTTACCAGATATGATCGGTTGCGTAGGGGAGCAGAGGAGGCAGCAAGGGCTAGGATGAGAAGTGCCTGGGCAAACTTTAACAAACCGGGACCTATCTTGACAGCAAGGGGTGTCTCATTAAAACTGAAACAGGAATTCCACAAAATGTGTATGCAAAGTACTTTGGTATATGGAAGTGAGAAATGGCCAGCGAAGGTGGAGGATCTTCCGAGATTAGAGAGGACAGAGAGAATAATGGTGAGATGGATGTGCGGAGTGTCATTGAAGGACAAGTGTCGAAGCAAAGATTAAAGAAAACGGTTAGGTGACGCATGTATAACGGACATGGTGAAGAACGGGAGATTGTGGTGTGGACATGTGGAACGCATGAATGAGCAAGACTGGGCATCCACATGTCAATATATTAAGGTGGAAGGGAACGCTGGAAGAGGGAGGGGGAAGAAAACATGGAAGGAGGCGGTAGAGAGCGATATGAAAGAGCGAGGCATGAACAGAGAGATGGCAAAGAATCGAGAGTTGTGAGAGAGTCGCATCGTGGGAAGCGTCCAACCTGTGTTGACATAGAAAACTGGATGTAAAACGTAAATGATGATGATGATTCTCACATTTTTGGAGTTATACGAGGTGGTTAGATTTCCAAAGGCGCCTGCTGCTTGTCCCTTTTTCTCTTTATGTTGATCTCACCGCTTCCATCTTCGAATATTGTTGCTTCCAGATACGCAAATTTGTCCACGTCTTCAATTTCCTTGCCATTAATGGTAATGCTTAGTACTTCTGATTTCCTCCCTATGGTCATAACCTTGGTTTTTTCTATGTTTATTCCAAGACCAAACCGACTTCTTTGTATTCCAACATTATCCATCAGTCGTTGTAGGTCCGCCTTGGACTCAGTCGTCAGATCTATATCGTCAGCAAATCTTGTTTGTTTGGTTGTCTGTTGTCTTTCCGCTCACTTGGACTCCAACTACTTCATCCTTAAGTGTCAGTGTCACTAGAGCTTCTAGTACTAGATTGAAGAGGTCTGGTGATAGTGTACAGCCTTGCCTTACACCGACTGTGGTTTTAAACCAGTCTGCTAGTGTACTGCCGACTTTTAACTGGGCTCATAGACTTTTCGCAGGTACTTTCCATTAGTTTATAGAGTCTGTCACAGTATTCCGTATGCTCGTAAGACATACCAGAGCCCCTTCTACCAGATGCTGTCAAAAGCTTGTTTGAAATCAATCAAGTTATTGCACAAGGTTCGGTTATATTCAATATATTTCTCAGATAATTGTTGCCTGGCCTAAAGACTGCTTGTTCCTCTGAAATCGCCTCTTCAACATATTTCCTAATTCTTCTTTGAAGTGTTTTGGTAAAAACTTCTCCAGGTATCATCATCATCATCATTTATGTTTTACATCCACTTTTCCGTGTCAACACAAGTTGGACGTTTCCCACAATGAGACCCCCCCACAACTATCGCTTCTTTGCCATCTCTCTATTCATGCCTCGCTCCTTCATATCGCTCTCTACCACCTCCTTCCATGTTTTCTTCCCCCTCCCTCTTCCAACGATCCCTGCCACCTTAATAAATCGACATGCGGATACCCATTCTTCCTTATTCATGCGTTCCATATGTCCAAACCACCTCAGTCTCCCTTTCTTCACCATGTCCATCATCCATATGACAACCAACCGTTTCCTCAAATCTTCGCTTCAAAACTTGTCCTTCAATGACACTCCACAGATCGATCTCACCATCATTATCTCTGTCCTCTCTAATCTCAGAAGATCCTCCACCTTCGCTGGCCATGTCTCACGCCCATATACCAAAGTTCTTTGCACACACATCTTGGCATACTTAATACACTCATTCTCATTCCCCTGTAGTTTTTGCATTCAGTTTTATCTCCCTTATATAAGGGTGCTATGATGGCTTTCACCCATTCTTCCGGAATCACTACCAGGTACTTGGTGGTACATTTTGCTAAATAGGAGATGGAGTGCTTTAACAACTGGCTCCCCACCGGCCTGAAATAGTCCTGCCGGAATGTTGTCCTGGGGCTTTTCTTTTCTTCAGGTTGTTGAACTGTTTTCTACAGTTCATATTCATCTATCGCGATGATATGCATATTCAATATTACCATTTGTAATAAAGTCATCACAGCACAGAAGATTATAATCATTAATTAGTGGAGAAAGCATGTCAAATCCTGTGTTTCCTGTACAAAATTAAAATTAAAATCACCTGCAATAATGTGCTCAGCAACTGGATATGAAGTCAAAACATTGTCCAAGTAAGCAATATGCTGGCCGCATTCTACGACTATTACGCAATTATTTGTTGAGTTCTGGCAAGCAAACTACACGCAGCTGATTATTCCATCATGATTTCCAACACCCTCTAATTTGATGGAAAGAAATCTACCGCTAGAATCGTCCTAAGCAACAATAAAAATTAAGTTGGATGTAGATTTCTTCTACAGTACTGAAATTCCGCAAAACGGTCTACCTCTCAATATGCCCTGACCAAGTTTATTTTCCATACTAGATGGATGATTCCATCCTAGGTCAAATGAAGAAAACTCATCATCGATTGAAATAACCTTGTACAAATTAGATTTTGAACACAAAGTCTCCTGAACAGAATGATGTCAAACTCACTACAGAGTAATTTGGCCATAGCCAGCTCATTATCGAAACCATGCATAATAAAGCTACGTAGCTTCAGCTCGACCGCTGTGAGACTAGCTGCCATTGTTGGGTTTGAAATGCCAGTCGCGTACGATCACATTGTCGGGCCACATTGTCGGCGCTAACTACTTAATCCTTACAGTCTAACGCAATAAAAACACAAAAGGCAGAACTTTTTGCTTGGTGCTCGCTATTCGGCTTGAGTTTGCGGACTTCTGATAGGATGATTCCACAATCCTCAAGATATTCCTACAAGTCCGAATCACTCGTATCCTGCTGCAAGCGTCCAATATCAACAGGTGCCCGATCTTCGACGCGCTCGGCGACAAGGAAGCGATCTTAGATGGCGCTAACTTACTGCGACGATTCTTGGTGGCTAACTCACTGCTGGCGCAGAGGCAGCAGCAGTTGCGTATGTCGCAGGAACAGACTCGCCATTGGCAAGCACGGTTTGTATAATTGTGGAGTGCTGTGCTTGTCGGGTGTTTTGTTTTGTATCGGTGCTGATTTGGTATGGTTGGTATGTTTTGTGTTATCTGTGATAGGATGATCTTTTCAAGTGTTTCGGCGATAGGTGCATGCCTAGTCCTTGACCTCGCCGATCGCAAGGGCGCCATGAGCAACAGGAATCTGTTTCCATCTTTGACGGTCTTTGGATATCGCGTGGAGGTAGTAAACTGACAATCCTGTCCAATCGGTTACATTTTTCAGCCAGGCTGTGCAAGGTCTTCCTCTTCCGCGCGTAGTGTACCTTCCACCGTCCCCTGTAGGATCGTGGTTGAGAGGCCGCTAGCTCTGTTGGTGTGACCATTCAGTTGCATCCTCCACCTTTTCACGGTTGCTATAAGAGATTCGTGTTGTCCTATAACTTGAGTTATTTCCTCTCTCACTGATTTGTTTGTGCAGTGGACCTTATATGAAATTGTTAAAATTCTTCTCTGACATCGGAGTTCAAAAGCTTGCATTTTCCCTTCTGTTTCTGCTAGCAGTGTCCATGTTTCGCAGACTTACAGTGTGGTCGACATAACGATCTATCTCATTAGCCGTATTTTTGTCTGTGTAGTTACATTTTTGTTGTCAAATATAGGTTTCAATTTAGCTAGTGCACTAGTTGCAATAGCTATTCTTGTCTTTATGTTAACGATTGACCTTCCGTCTTTTGTGATGATTGATCATAAATATTTGAAGACGTCCACTTGTTCCAGTGCCTTTCCTCTGATCATTACTTCAGGTTTAGTAGTATCTGTTCCAAAAGATAGTATTTTATTTTTTACTGAACTAATTTCCTTTCCATAGGCTGCACGCGTTTTGTCCATCAATGATGTTAATTTAATCAGTTCTTTTCTTGTTAAAGCCATGAGGTCAATGTCATTTGACAAATCTAAGGTTGGAGATTTTTCGGCTACCAATAGACATTGATCCTTGGAATGATTCAAGGGCCTCCATCATTATCTGTTCGAGAAACAGGTTAAAGAGGCTGGAAGAAAGTAGACATCCCTGTCTAGCTCCAGTTGTTGTCTTGAACCAACAGCTGTGAGTGAGAGTGTTATCTATTATAACTGAACTTTCGGCATTCTCGTATAGGGTATAGGGACTGGATGCATGCCACTAGAGTCGGCGTAATGTTGTGCTTTTTCATAACTGTTCACAACCCTTCATACCAAACTCAATCAAATGCTTTGGTAAAGTATATAAAATTGTGATGTATTACGCTATTGTGCGCTAAATGTTTCTCATTCAGGAATCTCACATTTAAGATTTGTTCTGTCGTGCTTCTACCAGACCGGAGACCAGCTTGTTCTTCAGATAGCACCTCCTCTATTTGTGGCTTGAGACTGTTTACCAAGATTTTGCAATACTCTGTACTAGGATCACATATTAGGCTTATTGCACGATAGTTGTTACACTTTCTCAAGTTTCCTTTCTTTGTAATGGTTATGAAAATTGATTTGTCCACATTTTTGGCCAGAATCTTGTGCTCTAACTTTTTTGGCAAATTTTCAAAATGGCTTGTACATGCTATCTGCTCCGTATATTAACAGTTCAGCTGGTATGCTGTCAAATCCCGGTGACATGTCTTTTTTTAGCATCTTTACTTCATTGACAACTTCCTCCAGGATTATCGGCGGAGCTGTCTCCTGTTCTTGTGTATTCGAGAGCCATTCAGGGATACTAGTGTTAACCTCTGCTCTATAATTATACAGTGCTTCGCAGCACTGCTTCTATCTCTTCGCTACTGCCATCGAACCAGACAGGGTGTTTTCATTTTTGTCCTCTATTTAGGTTTACCCAAGTTGTGTCCTTTAGTTAGTTTCTTAACAATCTCAAATGCCTTTTTTGTGCTATTGCCATCAAGTTCATATTCTACACCGTGTCCCGATGAAAATGACCACACTTTAAACTTGCCATAACTCGGTCAAAAGTTATCAGATCGGTTCGAAGGCTGCTGCTATTTGCTTGTGGGTTATGCCAGTTTTTTGTTCAAAGGTTTGGTTTTGCTCGGTTCTTGTTTGGGTTTTTCGTACGCTAGTGGTTGCTGGGTTTTCCAGAGCATGTGTGTGTTTGTTCGGTGGTCCCAGTTTGTTCTATTTTATCTTTCTAGATGTTTGTCTTGTGTGTTCATATTAAGCTGTCTATATCATTTTGAGTGCTGGTAGTCTTGGGTCATTCGGATTGTGTTCTCTTGTTTGATTTCTGGTTTTGATTTCATCCAGTATGTGTTGAGGTAGAAGTTGGTTGACATTGCTGATTTTTCCTTTAGGAATGTTGTGTTTGTCAGCTCTGAGCATTACGTTTGTAAGATTTTGTTTGCGGTATGTACATTGCCAGTTGAATTGGTTTGAGAGATTATGTGGTCTACTTCTTCTGTGAATTTTGGCCAGTTTGCTTTTCTTGCTGTCTATGAGGATTGGAAGATGATCTGATCTGAGGGCTTGTATTGTTTCCATGTTGATTGGGTGTGAAGTTTGGCTGGAATTGTGGTGACGTCTGGGGATGTTGGTTGTTGACTGGGAGCTTTTGGAATGCGGATGTGAGTGTGTGTTTAGAATGATGTGATCGGAGTTTTGTATGAGGTCAGAGATCAGGATTCCTCTGTGGTCAGTAGTAGTAGCAGTAGTAGTGGAAATTATTACACGCCTGTTTCTCAGAAAAACACGAATTCGGTGGCGTGATGAAAAGTTCAAGACAAGTCAATGTACAGAAACCATCAAAATAAAAAACATGACAGCACTCAATCAAATAGAAATCGTTTCAGTGTGGTCTTGAAGGACTCAAGTGCAACACACTTAAGTCCTTGCCAGTTGCGTGTCAGTGCCAGGATGAGGAATGTGTCTCCTGTTATTATGGTGTTTTGTAAGGAGAATATGTGGTTGAAACATGGTGTTATGTCTGCATCTTCTTTGGGTTACATCTGGTTTAGA
>JAQIWG010004767.1:0-15501 GCA_034695025.1 Chamaedrilus cognettii | reverse complement strand
GTTGACCCAACAGTTGACCCAACAGTTGACCCAACAGTTGACCCAACAGTTGACCCAACAGTTGACCCAACAGTTGACCCAACAGTTGAGCGTCCAGTCCATATTTGTCTCAAAGTCATTGAATTGTAACATTCACTGGTGACTGCGTTCTTTTGAAGACGTATTGTTTGCATGGATCGTAATTTAGTAGTCAAATAAATTTAGTAAAAGCTGTGTTTTGTTCGCATTTAAGTGCTGCTTATGTACCCGCTGCAAATGTGTATCAAGTTTACAGAAACGCACATCAGCATAAGCGTCTAATCCATATGCAACTGGCATTATGATCGCGCCTTGGGCTGTCCTGCATGAAAACATCCTGATGCTCATTTTTGAGACATTCTATCGATCGTTGGTGCGTCTCCTGTTGGCCCGTGATTCATCTGACGAATGTGAGCAAATAATTTGTATTTGTGACGTATGCGATTGCGAGACGCATGTTCTGTCTAACGCGTCAGTGACGCTCCTCCTGATAACGCTGCGCGGAACATAGGAGTTTACTGCAACGACGTCTCCCTGGCACGGCTTATGTCGACTGTCGACCCAACGATAGCTGTAGACAGGCCGGTCAGTCGTTAATGCAAAACTAACGTGGGTGTTGACGTAAGTCTGCCGCAGACAGACTGCTAGGAGCCGTCAGTATTGACTCTTGGTCACTGAAGTTGACGTAGCACTAATAGTAATTAGGTAAATGTATAGTGACGCCGCCTAAAGCCGCTATGAAATCAGGATATGATCCATAAATCAGAGCAAGGGATGGTTGAAAGCATGTATCCATCGGGTGAGCGGCCATATCAATTGCCGTGTTATGCATTTGACAGCGAACGCTGTGTGCATTTCAAGCAAGATGTTTTTTATAGTAGCCTTATATAAAAATCACGTTATCTCTCAAATTATGAGGTATGAACAAGATTAGTTGTCTCATACACTGTATGTCTCTCTTTCTTCTGATTCTTTCTTATGTATATCAGATTTAATTCATTGTATGCCTTTGACTGCTGAGCCAGGACAAACAAATAATATAATTTTGAAAATTTAAACACTCCATTGTTCAAGTTCTATCAAGCACAGTTACTTTAATCTTAACTGATATCCCTTCAAGACAACCCCTTATATGAACAGACGAGTTGTGTTCAACTCCATGCAGTAATGCACAGTCTATTCTGTGCTTGACAGCTGAGTACTACGTAGCGTTGCTGCAAATGGAATCACATACAGAGCTCTAAATAAAATGAGGATGTAGCGGCGATGCTCGCCACGCGGCGACAATTTTCTCTGATATTACTCTCTCTCAATCGAATTGGCAATGCAATGGAGGTTTGGGGTAGGCCTACACTCTACACTCCGCAGCTTCACGCTGGTTTCTAAATCTGGAGACACACTTACAGGTCGCCTTATAGGCCGCCGTGTAGGCTATGTAACAGTCGTCTGACAATTTGACTGTGAGAGCAGTATTGTTTTACTCCCTATTCACAAGCAATGAGACGTGGCTTAAACAGCTATAGAATGGGCATCTGGCTGTGTACGCACTAGGTTTATCAGAGCCTTTTACATGCATTGTTATTATTGTAGGATGCGAGTAATTTTCTGAATAGATCGATCAACTCTCGCGTGATATATTTATACATAAATATTAGTGGCGACAAAATGTCGACTGTTCTGTATTAGCGCACGACCTCGTGACAGCGCCGCCGTGTTGTAGTATCACATCGTTAATGGAAGCATGAACTGCCAACGCTATGATCATGAAATATGTCAAGCTTTGATTACATAACTTTAATTTGATTAGAACCAAAGTATCTAGCTTTCATTAAGCTGCATGCGATTGCGAATTACCTTACTGTTTATACACAATTAAAATGCCCAACTTGTGATGCCTCTGACCCTGAACAGAAACTGAATAATGATGCAAATTCAGAATTGAAACATGTTAGGCTTCGCTCATAAATCTCTAATACAGACAGGTGTTGATAGGCGGGAACTCTGCGCATCCACTAGACGTCAGTTTGATGTGCCTCAATCTCAGTTCTTGTGTCAGGCATCGTATCATCATCGCAGAACCCTTTGTAATATATCTGCCACAACACTCACGCGAGCTTACTGACAATCATCTCGTGTAGGGCGTGACTCGGTTTGATGGCAGCAGGATCATAACAGAAATGAATCCAAATTATTCCTTGAAACCTTCCCTGCTCCTGTATATATAGTACACGACGCGAGGCCCTGCCTGGCATTAGTCTTGGACCCTTATGATGGACCCTGTTTGTTTCATCCACCGTACACTTTTATTTCATTTTATATGGTGTGGCATGATTACGTTATTCTTGGTACTGAAACTCATGTTTTAAGTTTTAACGTTCGTGTATAGCATACCGATTTATATAAATAATATGGCAATTTGTACATGAAAATTTTATTATATGTATATCATCTGATCATCATGCGGTAATGATAATATAAAGCGTAGAGGTGAGTATAAGACGTCAAGTAAGACTCATATTGGTATTCACCATTGCGAGTTAACCTCGAGTTGACTCAATCGGCGAGTTGAGTGACGTCATGCTAGGCATAGAAGATTGACAACGGTCACTCTCAACTCGCCGATTGACCAACTCGAGGGTAACTCGCAATGGTGGGTACGGATATAAGTTTGAGACGAGTTAGCGCAATCAAATCAATCACTCTAGGCTATTAGCAATTTTTTTTAACCTTCTACAGAAAAATCACTTTGTGAATAAGTATAACATAAGTATATAAACATAATATTTTTCTTGAAAATGTTTAGGTTTAACGTTTCTCGCTTAGTTCATAATGATTTTATTTCTTTCAGTTCTGCAGTGCTTAGCCGCTTTCATGAATTGGATTAGTCAGCTACGTGTAGGCGAGTACTGACTGCAGAGCAATACTACAAGGGAGAGTGGTGCACAACGGGATTTTGTTATGATTTAGAATGATGCTTCGGCACATGCTGGCCAACTGGTCAGGCACTTTGCTGAGGGAAATCGACGATACTGCCATGCGCTGTGCTAGTGCCGTAGACTGAGGGAGTTTTGGGGGTTCAACCCCCCCTAAATACAAAAAGTATTGCAGAGTGAGTTTAGCGGGTAGAGTTGAAATATGGAGGAAACTCTCCTCGAACAACCCCCCCCCCCCCCGCGTAATCGCATACAAAACATTCATTTGATATTGTAAGTTTTGCGACAAATTTCACTTCTTCCCCCTCCCCGTCCGCTCGCGAGTTCTGCTGCGGGGTGAAACTAAAACCTCTACTCCCCGAAATGAAGATCAGCCTGCGCCCTGCTCCACGCTGCGTGTCCATGCGAGAAGGGGAAATGGAAGGAGGTGGACAAGTGTTGGCGCAGCTTCCATTAGTCGACATCCAGCAGCTACAGATATAGAACGTATTCCGACGGACCGTCTTAGATCATAACAGACTTATAGGTAGTTTTTCATCTAGAATAATACTTGCATTTGGGTGAGAGATTCTGGTGATGACCCTGATTTCCATGTTAGAAATACAAAGAATATGCTGCGCTGAGGTTCATGATCACTCAATATGGCCCAATGACAGCGGCATGCATGACAGAAATTGTTATGTGATTTGGCTTTGAAAATGTCTCTAAAATGAATAGAAAAACTTAAAGCCAGAGATTTAAAAGTTATTAGATACGGTCACTTCTTTCCATTGTGCCACGTTGTATTCGGACTTAGTGCTCTGGGTTTGTTGTAAGGAGTCGAGACGCAGCAGCGCAGAGTCGGAGCAGAGTGCAATCAAAGTGGAAGTGGGAGCAGAAGTTGGAGCAGAAGTTGGAGCAGGGGTTGGAGCTGGTTTTGAAGCGGCAGTTGGAGCTGGGAGCGCGCCGGGCAAGTCGTCCCTGGCCCTGCCGCGCAGGGGCAGGCGACAGGCGATCTTCGACTCGAAGGTGGATCTTGACCACCTCTTTCATTCAAGCCGCTTTCTGCAGACATAGTCTGCTGCACTTCTTCCGCACCTACGACTCAAGCGAATGATTTTTTTCTCCATCTTCGTTTGCATGTCGCATTTTTAGAACAACTATATGAAGTATGCATTCATACATGGAAAAAATAGACAAATTAATCATAGTTCATTTCATTGTTTATTCATGGCGAGCAGCAGCAATGTAAAGAGTTATATGATACATGTCCATTTTAAGTATGATGCGTGCTGTTTTTTTTAAGCTGTCTATTTTAACATTTCTGATAGAGATTTGAGTCATTCAGCCATACGAGTATAGTTACCATAACGATTTTAGATTTTAAACAGAAAATATATGTAATGAAATATATTATATGTATATTATTATGTTTATAATGCAGGGGTTGGGGTTGGTCTGCCCGCGCGATGATGGCGATTTTTCGCCGACAAACTCTTGTGATGAAGCAGAATCTAGGTGAGTGAGCTTTGCCATTATGTCAGTTCAGATTCTTATTAAATAGGATAACAGGCGTTGACCAGATAAGAGTGATAGCCTGTGCTACTGTCGACAATTGAATGGGTCGCGCAGATCACTCCTTGGTATATGTCTATATAATGTGTGGCTACACTTTCATATCTCGTACATACCAGGGATAATCTTAAGTATGACGACCAAGTTGTGGAGACCATGGTGAAAACGTGAAGACCATAAATTGCGAAGACCTTAATATTCAGACATAATTTATGTCTTAAATACACGTAGTGAGTTAGAGAATCGATATAAGTTACCTTTAGCCTAGAGATCCGTATCTAATTCCCCCCTCTCCCCTCCCCCGGTCGTAATTTTCTTCAGGATAGAATCATCTGATTATCGGGGCAGTTGAATTGGGGCGATCTCAATGAGTCGACCATTCAATACTCAAGATGCCCTTTATCGATTGTCCATTCCGCTTTGCGATGTTATCTTCACCCTGCGTTCTCTCGGTCTCCCACGTACACGCTTCCCCTTAACCCCCTTCCCTGCAATACCGTCTTCACGCCCCTTACTTCAAATAAGTATTTTTGTGTGAGTTCACTCGTTTCAATTCCCTTCTTTATTCCACTTTTTTCCACTTTTTCCATCATTCACTTCACGTTCTCCACCAACTCTTCCACTTTCTCCAGCCTCCTATCAAATGACGAGCCGCGGCGGCGGAAGCGCAGCTCGGCGGACCTCGGGACCAACTACCCTGGGGACCTCCTGTCCCAGGCCCGGCCCCGCCGCCAGGCCGTTTCCGAGGTCCCCCCCCTCCTCAAGCGAAACACGATTGGGGACTTTGCGCACACGCGTGCTTACCAGGCGTCCATCGTCAGTCTACAGCCTGGCACGGGCGAACACGGTAAGTGGGGCGAGGGGGGGGCGGTCATCCACCGCAGGACCGTGGTCTGGAGGGAGGGGTGTGAGGGTTCAAACCCTTTTCGAAATGGGGAAAATGAGAAATTTTGGGATTTTACACAGTTCATGAGA
Organism: Chamaedrilus cognettii; assembly: GCA_034695025.1. Classification (NCBI taxonomy): domain Eukaryota; kingdom Metazoa; phylum Annelida; class Clitellata; order Enchytraeida; family Enchytraeidae; genus Chamaedrilus; species Chamaedrilus cognettii. Next base: position 10,021 of record JAQIWG010004767.1, on the reverse strand, counting down.
AAAAGTGTAAACCCCACCCAAAATTATTGAACCCTCACCGAATTTGTAAAAGGCTTTGTTTGTGTTACACTATCAAAGACTTGAGCAGCAGAGTGCGTTTAAAATCTTTATTTGAAAGCTTCAGTTAATCAAAACGCATGATGAACACAGGCTGGCGATAGTATTTTATATTTCATATGAATGTAGCACTTTTTAAATTTGTTAGATATAGTACAATATTGTTGTAAATGTTAAATGTTTGTACTTTTGTGTAATGAGCAAATGCAACTATTTTGCTTAATTTCTGAAAAAATAATTTGATTATTTTGTTGATGTTACAGATAAAAAAATGAAAATGTCATTTTCTCTTTGGAAGCTAGTAAGTTATTCGGAATAAATTTGTGCATGATGTCGTCTAAATGTACAATTTTGGCACTTGATTAAAATATGTGGAAAGCGTTCGATGCTTTTACGACTTCATTTTGATATTTGCTTTTTAATTCCCAATGGCATCGTTGGATTTCATGAGAAACAATTCCCTGCTAATTTGTGGTTGTACGCCTGGCCTACGGACAAGTGCTACGTGTTCAAATATGTCGAATCATAATGACTAGGCAAGCATGTGGTTAGGCTATAGCAACGGCGCCAATTTTTGTATTTGAACCGGATGTGACGTCACGTAAGACTAAGGAACTTTAGCTGCTGATGTAATTCAGATGGATAAGAAGACGGGCCATCGATCAAAGGATAACATGAAGGAGTTGAGTGACGTCATGAAGAGTTTAAAGCGATCTGAATTCAAAGACAGCACACTCATGGGTTATAAGGTAACTCGAAGGGCAAACCAGAGAGTCAGAATTTGCACTCCCTGTTTTAAATTTAATTCAATCGATAAGAGGGGATTGTTTGTGTTGATGTTATTTTGGCAAGAAAGTTGCCTTTTGATGACGAATGTAGCTTGATGAGAATATGGAATAAATTTTTTTAATTCCATTCAATGGTGTATAGTGCTAGTAGCCACGTGGTTGACTTTATTTTCGCGATCATTTCGATTGTTTTCAAGAACACCTTTCACAAAATAGGTCCAACTTCCTTATTTGCGGTCTGTATGACACTTTTTTTCCTCAATGATTTGCCTTGATTTCTAAAAATCCTCTAACTACACGAATGCAAGTTCACCTAATATCGTGACTGCACTGACGACACAACGTGTCATCGTGGCGTTTGAATAGCACAAAGACTCGATTTTTGGTGTAAACTTTTCTTCCAACTAAAGTTAACGAGCGGTTCATATATTTCTTGCCATCACAGAATGCTCACTGGGTGGATCTGATAGCCAGCACAGACCGGGAGGAGAGCGTGGCACAAGAAAGCGTTGTGTTGGAGAACGAACGCAAGCGGCGAGAGGCCGTCTGGGAACTGTTTCAATCGGAGTGTGTTTTCCTTATCGACCATCTCATGGTCCTTAAGCATGTAAGATTTAAAAATACATTTTAAATGCTTTAAAAGTATGTTTTCAAATACCTTCATCTGAAGGACAAGTCTACTTTGCAGAACGATGTCAGCCTGGGTTTATGGTGGATAAAATTTCATTGTGTTATATCGGCCGATTCATATGATTTAGACTGTTTTGTGAAAATAAAAGTTTTTTCTTTTTGTATTTTGATGAACACAAAGCCTTATTATGATTATGAGATGCATGGTATAATTATGGCGTTCTTTGAAGTAAGCTTTCTGGCAGTTGCCTGGTTTCCATGTATGCATTTTATTTGATGTGTTTTCTATAAATATGAGAATGACAATTTATTTTTATTGCGATACGTTTGGCACTTATGAATATGCTGCTTTGTCCAGCAGATTTAACAAACTGAGCGTTTTACCCAGTGAGCGATTAAAAACTGAAAGCAGCGTAAAAAACTGAAAAGGACACAAAAAATATTGATGCAAAATTATTGTGCGTCGTGTTTCAGTGCTTCATGGAACCGTTGAAGAAGATTCAGGTTGAGGGTCACTTAATGTTCACCGAGCCTCAGGAGTTGTTTGGAAATCTTGATGAGCTTTGCTATGTAAGCGCGATTCTTGTCGCTAAAGATGGAATTTTATAGAAATAATCTGATATTCTCGTTAGCGATAATGCGATCATTCTTTCAATGCAATGCATTTGACGCAGTGGGTATTTTTCAAAAGTGTTTTTTGTTCACGCAGTATTCACTTTATCCTGCATAAATTATGATCGAATGAAACAAGACATAATAAAATCAAGCTGTAGGATCGCTATAATAAGGCTGTCCGAAATTAAGCGGAGCTTGTATTTATCGAATGATGCTTTTTAGCTAGTTTGTGGTTGCATTACGCAGGTTAGCTACACGTTGAGTCGTGACTTCGTGTCCCTTCTGCTCAAAGACGATCTCCAGTTAAATGAATTCGGTCGCACTCCAGTTCTGATTAAAGGACTCAAGCGGGTTTGTGTTTCAAAATAATTGATCATTGAAGCTAGCATGTATATTTCATGAGCAACTCTCGTCAAAACAATGCTTCTTTTAAACAATGATAGCCAATGCTCATCATAATGTGTTTTCACAGCAATTGATTAACAATTTATAGAAACGTCTTAATTGTTTTTCTTTCAATATAGATGTGAAGAGTTTATTTTAGGAGGCGTATACGCCTAAAACAAGGCCTTTAAAATCTTTGCGCCTGTTTAGAAACGGGTAGGCGTAGCGTTACGCGTAAAAATGAATGACCTAGGCGTAGGCCGGCGCGTTTTTTAAGATGTGGTGGCGTAACGACTGCCTGTGTAAGATATTTGAGTGACGTCGATGATGACCGCGGAAACGCGCATTCGATATAGTTAGGCCTAAGTTTAGTAATAGTTTAGTGATGGTTGAAAAAGGGACAATGATGGTTAAGAACGGCTTCGAAAATTTCTGTCAGCTCCCCCCCCCCCCCCGCTCAGAAGTTCTTATGCAAAGCAAAATCGGCACATCAGTGGTCCTGTGGTCCTGTGGGCTTAGCCCCTAGGCTACTCCCTATTTCAATGGTGCAGGTGTAAGACAAACGCCACTGTCTGAAGAAGGAGGCGTAACGCTACGCCGGCTTCACCAGGGCTAAAATTAACTCTGTAGATGTGCATAGGATTTAAAATAAAGTATGCACCTGTACGCTATTAGATATTATTTTTTATGTAATTTTAAAACATGCCGTAAGTCAGAGTTGTGTGTAAGGTTAAATATATGCTTCTCTCTCGTAGCCTCGTGAGTTGTTATTGTTTATTCTTTTAGTTGTAGGTGGCATCGTAAGTTGGCAATAATACATTATCAGCGTTAGGCCTATTGCTGTTTTTAGTTTGCGCAGCTCACTAGAAATGGTGAAGTGTATCATGACTATTGCCTCAACTATTCCAAGGCGGTCATGTACCTGGAACAACTCAGGAGGAACGACGACTTCTGTGAATTTGAAAAAGTACAGTTCTCAAAGCAATATAACGTTCTTCTGGCAGCAATTATTTTTCAAGCAGCTACTAGAGGTTAATGAATTGTGTGGCGCATTCTGACCAATGTTGACTTGCTGTCGTCATCTGAAGCATATACTTACGTCATGGTTGAGTGCAACGAGGCCTGCTTATTCTGCATTTGTTTGTGATATTCGAATAAAGATGCTGCGCGGCAAAAGATTTAGCCTATCGGCAGTCTGCAGTAATTTGTAATTTGTATGTATTTATTAATAATAAATAAGGACTTCATTTAAATTCACTGGAGTGTATAACAATATTTTGCAAATTTGTATCCAGCTGTATGTTTGCACTCTTATCAGAATAAAACGTATTCTGATAAGAGTGCCAACTTACAATTTAATTTTTTTACTCCCTTTAACTTGATGCCAAGAGGACTGCAGTATATATTACAGAAGTTGTTGATAGGCCAAAAAGTGAAAATATTGTTGAAAGTTGTTGAACATCAATGTAGAATACTTCAGCACAAGTAATGATATTGCAGAAGCTGTTAATGTGCCAAATAGTAAAAATGTTATTGAAAATAATTCAACAAATATCAACGTAGATTAAGTCCAGGACAAGTTATAATTACTCCATGCTCGCTAATGTCTAAATGTCCACACATGAAGTCAATTTTTGCAGTATTTTTATTTATTATTATTATTTTTATTTTTATTTTTTTAATTCGTGCGCACTGCAAAAAATCATCCGTTGGGGTGGAGTGCAGTAGTGAAGTTGAAGTTGAAGTATATTAATTCAAGTTTTACATTTATCCATCATTTGACTGATGCTGGAATGTGCTATGATGAAGTGTTCAGTTTGTGCTTGGTGCAGTGGTGTTGTTTGGACGAGCGTTGTCATCGTCTGCAGCTGACGGACTTGCTCATATCGCCCATGCAGCACTGCACCAAGGTTCCCCTGCTGATCAACAACATTCGACGATACACGGAAAACCCAGAGGAGCAACAGCTGTTAACGGATTCAATTGAAAAATTGGAAACTTCCATTAGTATGTGTTGTTTTCTACACTTAATTTGTACTATTTTGCAAGAAAATTGTTACGTAATAATTAGCAGCCGTATTGCATATAAATCAACTGTTTAGCTCATCTCTATATGAGAAAATTAGACTCTAGGTTTTGTTTTAAAATTATGATATCATTGATGTATGCGAACGTTTTTAATTCCTCGGCTGATTACCAGCTTAAGCAGGAATAATTTGAATATCTCTCCAATTTCATTGGTCATTTGTTTGCAATGCTATATTCGCATATCTAATGAAATTGATCCGCGACATTATAATAATCATTGCCTATATATTGATCTGTCTGACTTCAGACGACCTTGAGGCGAAGATGCTTTGGCTGAAGAACTTTGAGCGCGTTCAGGAGATCCAACAGCAGATCATCTGGCAGCCAATCACCGAGCTCGAACCGAGGGCTTTCATTCCAGAGGTAAACCAGCACAGTTCTGCCGACCGTCCATACCATTCTTATACATGTAGTAATTGTACGCGCAATATACATGTAATATACGTATGTTATATGTATTGTGTATTATTTCATCGTTTTTTGATGGCTCATCGAAACAAGTCATTTTATTTTCGGTACCAATCTCTGTTCTTAGCGTTTGGGATATTTGATTACTTAGCTAAATTTCTTGGAGAAATTTTGCTTACGGAGCTAAAACTGCTGCAAATCGTTAGTTTTTTCAGTAAATGCATGTGGAAGCGAATGTGAGAGAAATTCTCACTAAAGATTTGTCTCTTCCTTCTCACGCGCTTGAGCAGCTGCGGCTCGCAGTGAAATCCTGCCAACTGTCCTGATCCATCGCCAGACACCCGAAATTGATGATGTGATCAAACCAGCGGAGTATTCTCTGCAAAGATTTTCTTATCTCCTTGAAATAGTTACTTTATACTTTAAAAATTAGAATACCCCGTAACCTTGGTAAATACATTTGAAGCGCTTAGTCAATTGTTTAATAATAATACTTTCATTGAGTCGTTTGGTTGATTGCTTCAGTTCCTGCGCATCACGCTCGCGCGCCAGCCCTGTGAGCGCCTCCTGGCGAGTCCGCGACGTCAGCTGCTCTGCGAGGGACCAGTCACGCTACTCGGTACATCCATGTCCAGTCTTCATTTGGTCTTTTCTCGCATCACCTTTCTATATCTGTTGTGTTATTTAAAGATGTTACATTTTGAAGGTTTTGAAGCACACGTCAGATTTGTTACTAGCAAAAAGAGTAATAATACTCCATCTCTATGTGATTTATGTTGTTGTTATGGCCAGTCTTGTCCTGACAGTAATTACAACATATCTACAAAATACTATCATAGTGGATATAAGATCGTCGCTTAGTTTTTGATCAGATGAAAGCTCAGCCGCGTGCTGAACCATGCGGTTTATTGTATGACCGTGAAGAATTGCGACATTATCCAAGATTTGCTTTCAAATGTTTGCACTTTACTCTTCTCCGAAATCTCGTCTACAGACAGAATAAAATTTATTGTAGGCTTCCTTGATGTATGTTGATACATTTGATTCGTTAGTTGTATGGTGAATAACGAAAGTCCACAATATTTGTTATTTAATTTTTGGCTTGCTAGAAGTTTAAAAAAATTTTAAGTGCTATTCTTTTATGTTGTTTCTCTTCATTCTATTATATAGAAACGTAACAATTTGTAAAATGAGCAATATGCTAATAAAATTTATCTTCTCTGCATTTCTCTTTCAGAAATTTCAAAAGCCGTCGACATGTACATGTTTCTTTTTGACGATATTCTGCTGCTAACCAGAGTCAAAAAGCCAGCTCGCCGGGTGAGCATTAAACAGTAAACTAATTCTTTCAAAAACTTTTAGTGCTTCAGAAATAATGGTCAGTTTCAGAGGTTTAAAGACTCAATACGTTATTTCAATCTAGTCGCTATTTAAAAACTATTTTCAGTATGCTGATTCAAGAAATGACAATATAAATAATTCATCATGCTGTTTAGAAGCCGAACGCGTCGGAATCGAGCCCGAGCTACAACCAGCCTGAGGTTCACACGGACGGCGCCGTGTTCGTCGTCTATCGTCAGCCAATAGCGCTCGACCGCTTCGTCATCCATGACGTCAGACCACCAGAAACCGCCGGTAAGGTCAAGAAAGACTATGCAGAATTGCAGCGTTGTTTTATGATTTTTTTGAGTGTTTACTTGATAATTGAATATGCTAGAATGACTCAAAGTGAAGTATAAATACAATACTTATTATTGCATTATTGAAAATCAAACTTAGGATCATGCTTTGAAGTTAGGCTACACTGCAGAATGTGAATCAGGTATTGTAATTTCATTACTATCAATTCAAATCCTTAAAGGGTGAGCGACAATGATGAAGAAAATATTTTTGATACTCACATCCGCAATAACTCATTTTTTGCACTGAAGAAATTTAAATTTCTACAAAAAAGTGCTTGGATAAAATGAAATATTACTTACGATGCTTTAAGAACCCACATAACCATAAGAACCCATAACCTGGGTTCTTTTAGTTATAGTTGTAGTAGTTCTTTTAGCTATAGCCTCTTGTTGTAGAGCATAGCTTGAGTAACCATGCATTGTTAAGAATATTCCATTTTTTAAATGAACTATTTATCGGTGATCCACTATTACATAGGTGAATCGCCGGGCCCGGTGGAGAGTTCCGGTGCGGAACAAATCACCGTCGACGAACTCGGAAACGACTCGTGTTTGCCTCACTTCCGTGACGACTGTAACCGCCAGGGGACGCACCTTCTGTTCGGCTGCCTGTCGGCCTCCACGGCGCTCACACACACGTTCGTGCTCGTCCAAGTCAGTCGCTTCCAGCAGATCATCGGGGTCTTCACCATCCAGGCGCCCAGCGAGTCAACCAAGGTTGAACTGCTTATGCACTAAGTGATGCTGAGATTCCGATCCGAGGATTGAATTGGGGATGTAAAACGGATGAGTGATTTTTACCAAACGGATTAATCGCTTCGATCCTATTTGCCCCAAGTGCTTTGATTCAGATTTTGGTCGTCTAGGTAACGTCATTAGAATCCTTCGAGATGATCACGTGCTTGTTGTCTTTGACTCTTGTTTATTTTTCGCATTCAATTTTTGGACCATTCGCTCTATTTCAGTTGTCACATACCAAAACCATACAAACTGCTAACAACACATGTGCACGTAACCACAAAATATGTCACCATAACAAGTAAATAATGCAAAGCACTTCTCACGTAAACACAAAATATCAGCTAACACCTGCAATAAATTTCTTAAACCTATTTTCTGCGTTTAGTTTTTAAACTCTTGGCCGCCCCTGCTTCCTCCCCAGGAGATCTGGCTGGGCCGCCTGCAGGAGGCCCAGGACCGCTACCGTCTGGCCTGCCGCCGGGCCGAGACCCTCATCCTCAAGGGCAGCAGCCTCGACAGCGACGCGCAGGGGGAGCTCACCCGTCCCACCCCCCCCGCAACCTGCCGACACCGCCAGGCCCCCCCCGAGGGGAACGCGAGCGGCATGAGGGGCGAGGACGTGGACGCTGCGGGGAGGAAGAACCGCAGCTGCTCGTCGGACGCTGCCACCGCGACCACCGAAACTTTTCCTGTCCCCCGCCGGATATCCGAACCGATGTACAATAGCACAGAGCGCCAGGATTACACGGGAAGAGGAGCTTCTGGAATGACCTTCACCACCAAGGCCATTGTGACCGGGTGCCTGGAAGAATCCGGAACGCCTTCTTCAGAGTCTTTGGTAACCGGGGCGGAGGCAGGTGGGGGTGGGGGCGGGGGCAGGCAGCGGAGGCTGTTCACTGCGCGACAGATGGCGTCTTTGGACGGCGATCAGGGGTGGGGTGGACGGGAAACGGTGTCCCTGCAGGGTTTGCCGTACGCTTCGACGAAAGAGTCGCCGATGGGGGTGTGTAAGTTATGGCATCGGTCGCTGCACGGCAGACGCAGTCTGAAATCGACGGAGGAGAAAGTGGCGCTGGTCATTGAGCCTTTCGATGTGCGAGGGATGCTGCAGAAGTTGTAAAAGAAGCCGTTTCTATTTAAATGTGTTCATTGCGTTCAAGTGTTGTAATTGTAGAAAAATTCTACAATCTGTTCGGTGGAACGTGTTTCATTGTTTCAGTGCAGAATGTTGTGTGAGTTTGAGAGATTTTGCATATCAGTTGTTTTGTCTTTCGTTTCAACTTAATTAGCGAAAGATGTGAAATGTACGAGAGATCAGAAATTACATTCTATATATTCTGTATTTTTATGAATTTATTTCTTGCAATTTATTGAAACTTTCCGCTGTTTGCATAATTATTATTAACATGTGCAGCATCAGTCGTCATTCTCACTTGCATTTTTTTTCAATACTTCTTTGAAGAATAAATGTAGAAGATTACTTTTATCATGTTTTGTTCATATCAAGAGGGAATCAGACTATATTTTTCAGAATGGAAACTCTATGCCTTAGCAAGTCCGTGCCAATTGTCAGATCGTAAATTCATCCTAGTGCTGGTGATTATGCTCTAATTTTTTTGTAATTGTACTTTGTATTTGTTGTGAATTTCTTGAGTCGGTACTTGTTATAATATTGTTTAGGTAATAATGCTTCTTGAAGCTTATCTGGTTATAATCATTGTTGACTAGTTGGTCGCCCTAGGCTATAGGCTATAGGCTATAGGCTATAGCCTATAGGCTATAAGCTATAGGCTATAGGCTATAGGCTATAGGCTATAAGCTATAGGCTATAGGCTATAGGCTATAAGCTATAGGCTATAGGCTATAAGCTATAGGCTATAAGCTATAGGCTATAGGCTATAGGCTGTAGGCTATAGGCTATAGGCTAGAACTTGTCTCATAGAAAAAAGTCAGATGTAGGATGAGATTTGTATGCACCATGACATAGTATGCTAAAGCAGCATAGATATTAATGAGATAGGAAGAATGACATTTTTCTAAGAAAATAATAAACATTCATATATTACAAAGTATAGTTTGAAGTTATTCAATTTTGAATGTTCAGCAATATTGAAAAAGATTAGCACCCTTACTACCTTTACAATCTATGTTTTTATTATGTTATTTTTTGCATCATCGGTAGACCACGGCGTACATGTATACATTATAAGTAAAATAGTTAGATTAGGATTTCATTCTTGACAGATCTAAAGCTTCGAGTGCCAAACACAGAAGATAATGAGATTGTGAGAGGACAGAAGCCTTCAGATCAGAATAGAATTTGATTTTTGGCACGTAGTCTTACGTGTAGGAAGTCTTACGTGTAGGAAGTCTTACGTGTAGGAAGTCTTGCGTGTAGGAAGTCTTACGTGTAGGAAGTCTTGCGTGTAGGAAGTCTTACGTGTAGGAAGTCTTACGTGTAGGAAGTCTTGCGTCTAGAAAGTCTTACGTGTAGGAAGTCTTGCGTGTAGGAAGTCTTGCGTGTAGGAAGTCTTGCGTGTAGGAAGTCTTGCGTGTAGGAAGTCTTACGTGTAGGAAGTCTTACGTGTAGGAAGTCTTGCGTGTAGGAAGTCTTACGTGTAGGAAGTC
>JAQIWG010004766.1:0-15501 GCA_034695025.1 Chamaedrilus cognettii | reverse complement strand
GTCCCCAGCTCCCCATGGTTCAGTCCCCAACTCCCCATGGTTCAGTCCCCAGCTCCCCATGGTTCAGTCCCCAACTCCCCATGGTTCAGTCCCCAGCTCCCCATGGTTCAGTCCCCAACTCTCCATGGTTCAGTCCCCAGCTCCCCATGGTTTAGTGCCCAGCTTCCCATGGTTCAGATAATCCTGAGCTAGCGTCATGTCGCGCTTTAGAAAATGCTCCATTGCCCCAAATAACATTAAATTGAATTTTGATGCGGATGATTTGCAATTTAGTGGATGGAAATTAGTTTGATTTCGGCTGGTTTCATTTGGTGTTACGCTAATTTATTTTTACTAATTACATTTGGTAAGGACATCTCATGTATTAATAGAAAACTGAGGCCAAGTAGGCTTCACCGAATTGTACGTGGGTCACAGTGCCAGTCACCCTAAGCTGCTATTTTCTCATGCTTCCTGCGGGTTGAAGATCTGACCTGAGTTGATACCCTATACTTGATTCAACTTTGCGATGTGTGTAGATGTAGATTCATACATTTCAAGATATCAGTAATTGAGTAATCAAGGCCTATTTTCTTCAACTTCTTCTCTGTCGTGTGTTGCAGACCCCCCCATAAATGTTAAATGTCCGGTATGACATCTGGCTGTGTCATTCACTGATATAGGCTGCGGTGTTGTTAGCATTGTGCGACACCCAAGCGCGATAGGATGAAGGAAGTATCCTGTAGTCAATAAAATTCCTCTATCGATTCCTTCTTTTCTTTCAATAATATCCTTCTTCGCTTTCAACCGCTACAATAATATACAGCCAGAATCGAGAATCGTGCACATCCTACTTTGCATTTGCCAAATACTGATTGTGACTACTGTACAGAGAAGTAGCGCAGGCCATTAGGTAAGCGCGCAGCGCTGTGCACACAGCTTGGACCTGCACAGACCTGCACTGGGTCTAGGCCACAATAAATCAAGAGACCGCTGTGTTTTCACCCAAGACGAATTACTATCGTGACGAAAATGGGAAGTTGACTATTTTTGTTAGTTTGTTTGTTGGCCTACAAATACAAAGAGTCCTATCAGACAGTTAACTACTTAACCAGCATGTAACCCGGCCCACTTTCCTTTCAACGCTCCTTAGCAGTCTGGCCTACATGCGCTGTCGGGCCTGCAGAGGGAAAATAATAAAAAATAATAGCATTTCTTCCTCTTCCTCTCCCTGGTTCAATCTTTCTCGTTCTCTATTTATTCAAATATTACTTCTTTTATTGCTATTATATTGCCTTTTACTTGTTGCCTGCGTGTAGTGTATGTCCAAGGGTTTTACTTCTTTACAGTGCGCTAGTGTGTATCAATAGTAGACTTTTGCACATCCCATAATGCAACGTGACTGAGCCGTCTGCACGACGACCTTGTAGTAAGCACTAGCGTCAAGGTTTGAGCATAGAACTGCAGCACAGGTCTACAGTGTAATGTGATGGGAGCGTTAGAACTCAGCCCAAGTCCATGGCCGTGTGACAAGGTCAGCGTTCATTGAAAAGTGAGCCGTGTGTGAGTCTGTCCTGGTGCTGCGTGTGTCAAGTGTTGGTCGCTGATCAATATTGTGTTGTGTAGGCCCATCACAGTAAACTAGTGCTAGTTATTGATCACTGGTGACTACCAGGCTGCCAGTGTGCTCTGTGACTGTCAGTGCAAACGGATGTATGCCAGCAGTAGCACGCGTGAAGCGGAATGATTCACCTCTTAGTTCCATCCGTTGGTCTATGAATCAATAACCTACTCACCGTCCATCAATCCATGCAGACGTGCAATCGATCACTCACTCCATTCTTCCATCCTTGTCTGCGGCTTCCCTTCAATCGATTGTCGATAACAACCACTCGGTTTGAGTCTGAAGTTTGAAGGCTGCTGTGCTGTTTTGGATTTGCATAAATTTGAGTTTAACCTTCCTCTCTGTTCTTAGTTTTGACTGCCGGTGCCCGGTGTGAAAGGTAACCTGTACTTACTACAACACGCTGAGCGATACATTGACGTATCGCTCAGCACTCACACGAGGAGCATAAACACAATTAATTAATGTTGTAGCGTCAGCGTAATGATGCTGAAGTGTTAACTCTTGTTACTGTTCTTGACTCAGGTCCCAACAGTGACTGCTTTGAGAGGCTCTATGACGTCGATCAGCTGATAGGCAGTGGGGGCTTTGGCACCGTCTACGCAGGGTCTCGCAAGTCGGACCGAAAACTGGTGCGTATAACCCGAGGGTAACCCCTCCTCCGCCCCCCACTTTGACAGAAGTTTGACATATGTATGTAGTTTAGATGCTAACCATAAACCATCCCATGTCCTAAACCCTAATCCCTGACCCTAATTCCATTTCTCATAGGCCTATCAATGCAGGATGCAAAGGTTTGATGAATTTTAAGAGTGCTTTTAGTCCGTTGCTTTGGACCACCCTACCCTTCTGCCCACCCACCCAGTGGCTCTATTGGAGGCTGTGTAGCCCACCGACCAAGTCCTATCTATTCTCTGAGTTAACTGAGTGAGCGAGCAAGCCGAGACTAGCTCTGTAGAAGACCTTAAATGACTGGACGCAGCAGTAATCAGTGTCAGATTAGCGTCTCGAGGAGATTGGTTCCGGGAAGAAGACAGATTACCACCGGCGTAGTGGCCAATTTAGTCAGAACATCGAGATAGGACTATAGCTACTACAGCATTGACCGCTAACATTAGCTACTTCTAGCATTGTGAATTATAGGCTGGGTAGTATCTTTATAGTTATCGCTGGGCCCAGTTGCTGCACTGATTATGTCTCATTGATTGTGTCTCATTGTTTATAGGATGTAGGCTTATTTACAAGGTCATTATCAGATTGAATTGAGGGCAAGGTTAATCATTTCAGTGTACAGTACAGGTGTATTTATTTATTATGTCATAGCAAGGGCTACAGACTTAGGCCTATGTACTGAGATTGGTGCTCAGGATCCACATCAGCTAGATAGGCTAAAAGAAAAGTGTTGTTGTAGATGTTGTTGCTGTTGTGGGCTTAGACCAACAATGTTTTGATGCTTAAATAGCCTATGTAGCCTTTTAGTCTTTTTCTAGTCTTCTTTGTGACCGTTGTGAAATGCAACATTCCTGCAGCGGTTCTCAACACAAAGAGCAGAACCTGAAAACATGGCATTGCTGTTTACATATACATTGCTGTATATGCCCCTAGGCTAGTCCTATATTGGGCCAGCATTCAATGCGTGGTGCACAGGTAGGCCAGCTGGTAGATACATCCACCCTTGTTTACACACACGCACGCCCAGTATAGGCTTACTACTGCAACACTGTACCTGTGATCTATTCTATCCCGACCCTTGTACTAGCATAATTCAGCTAGCTCCTACATCTCTCTATAACTTATTTACAATAGTAATGTTTGGATATTTGTTTAGACATAGGTCTAACGTTCAATGGTATCGCACAATTATTTCTCACGGAGGCGGAGACGCAGTTCTCTATTTAGGAGACCCGTTATGTTTGTCTGCTAACCGAATTGGTTCGCCCGGTGCACATGCACAAAGTTGCTCATGTCAAAAGTGAAAGTTTGATGCTAAAACTAGCGATTCCAGCAGCCAGCCAACCAGCCAGCCATCCAGCCAGCCAACCAGCCAGCCATCCAGCCAGCCAACCAGCCAGCCAACCAGCCAGCCAACCAGCCAGCCATCCAGCCAGTCCGCTAACAAAACACTCCTCTCTCCCCAATGCTATGTAACGCGAGCCGTGCGTTGGGCGATTCGCGTTCGTTGACGCAGTGACGTCATAGCCGAGGGGGTAGGGGGGAACGGTAGCGACTAGCGAGGGGGTGGCGAGGAACGAAAAATGAGCGCTGCTGCTCGTCGCTGAGTGTAGGGGAGAGGGGACCAGGGAGCGCCAAAAAATCATCTATTGTGATTCTTGATAATTTGCAAGACGCAGTCCTGCTCCTGACCTGAATCAATATCTGAACTTATTGAAGTTCTAATAACAGCAAATACATGCCAAGTATGTAAATTAACAAGAGCCAAGTTGGATGGCCTCAGATTCCATTGTTACCACCCGGGCGTGCTTAATTTGCTAGGCGCAGGGACCTGAAGGGTAATCCATCACTGTGGACATCAGAGCAGACTATGGACAAATTGGGACCCTTGGGACCCACTGCACTCGATCACGGAAAAGTAATAACTGAGGGTTTACAGTCAGTTTCAAAGTCCAAGGACCATAGCAGGGGGTGTCATTTCTCAATCAAGCTGCACTAGTTAGTCACTGGGTGTATTTGTATTCTGAACATCAAGTGTGTCAATTAGATTAGTGATGTTGCTCATCGTGTATCGTTAGGATAGGATCGTCCCAATGGTTTAGGAGGAGCATAGGCTGAAAGTAAAATCATTATTTACATTTTATCAAGGCCAATTTAGCGTTTTTTTTTATAAAAAACATGGCTACACTTTATACATGACTATGGTCAATTATTGCGCTTTCTTTTATTCTTTTCTATCAGTCAATTGACTAAGAATTATTTTGTTCGTTGTCGACAGGTCGCCATCAAAAACATGCTCAAGAGCAAGGTCAGCGAATGGAAGGAGGTCAGTGTAACCAGAGCGCTTTTATTTAAAGTTCTCAGATTTTTATTGAAACATTTCTTTTCACTGAGTTCTTGGGCCTCTCCAACATCTAGCATTACTTTGAACTGGCACTGCTTGGCTATCACTGGTACCGTTGGTGCTGGGCTCAGATTATCCAGGTCATTAATTCATGTGCTATTTACTCAGAAGGTTGTTGGCTTGGATCAGTCTGTGCGTTGAGCCAGTGTTGTCATGCAGGCTGGCACGCTCACACGCTAGTTAAACTTGGATCTTGTAAATGGGATCGTGCCGTTCCGTGGGTGTCGGCGCTTTTAGCCTTTAGATTATTGTTATCTCACTAATCTAAAGTTTTTTGTTGGCTTCACCGCTTGATTTCATCAATTAAAGGCTGTGCTTGCTGAATCACTGAACCGCTGCTTGTCATGGGTCGGAAACACATAAAGCGGTTGAAATTTACAGTGTCCCCCAGTGATGTGGGCTATTCTTTATCAGCGGTGCGTGTAAGGTTGTGGTAGATAAATAATAAACTCACATAGGTTTTTATCTCAAATAGCATTGAAATGCTCCAAATTTAAAGATCTGTCTCGCAAGATCAATGAGTCCAAGCAATAAAATTATTTTACTTTCTTGCCTAAGCGACATAGTATGGATACAATCTTTGAAGAAGTTTACAGGCCGATATCATCACAGTGCAATGAGTGTGCGGTTGAAACTACTCGATATTCATTAGTCCATAGACTTAAGAACAGAATATTACAATCCATCCCAAGAGTTGCTCAGTCAGTTCAAGCTTCTCGATGGGGATATTGCCCGATACATTATAGGCAATGATCGTTCACGGGCTCTTGACCGCTTTACTGCCAACAACTTGTGGTAGAATGACTAGCTTTGCTTTGTCGGCAAGTAAACAGCAATTCTGCTGATATGATGGCTTTAAACATAAACTTTGATAGTAAACAGAGCGCGAACGTTAAGAGGAACTCTGAAGAGCATAAAAGTATCTAGTTGGAAGCTAAACGATTTGAAATAGGATGAAAAGAAGAGTGTCAACCGATGTGCATGAAGCCAATTTTGCTGTATCTGGCTGTGTCAACGTTTTGAGAATTTGAAGCGTCAAAGCGGGAGTTATAGATATAAGTGCTCTGGACTTGAGTGTGCGCTGTGTTTTAAGTTCTAAGTGCTAGCTCGGTAAGCTGTGTGGGCGTAATCTATGCTACCAGGTAATGAAATTTTAAGAGTATTGAAGCCTAGTTGTTTGATTGCAAGTTTGTAGTGTTTTGAAGTCATGATGTTTGATTGCATCAGCATCTAGCTGACATGTTGGGTGTTGTCTCACTAGTTTCACATCTCTACCGTTCTGTTCACATTGCTAAGACACTGCATGCTGGCCTCTATAGCGTCCTGCATCACGCAGTTCTTTAGCAGCGCCTTTCAGAGCTGTTAGTTTTGAGGTTTATCATCCCAGTTACTCATAAAAGTCTTTAGACTTAAATTTCTTACAACAGACACCGTGCTTGATTTTTAATAAGAATAATTGAGCGTAGACCTCTATATTGTATGACAGTATAGGCCTACAAGTCATGTACCGTACCTTTATGATATCCAAAATACAAGCTATGAAACGCAGCGTGGTTAATAAGCATGGTATCTGTGCTTCGGCTGTTCAACTACCCATCAGAGCTGTTACTGCTGATTCAGCTATCAATTATACTACAGTAATAATTAAACGCTCCTTTCACATCTACAGCCAGCTTCACAGACAACACATTGACACAATGTGCCAGACACACACATACATGCACACACATCATGACACACATCGTGTAAGTGTGTAGTAACGCTGTCCTACACACACTAAGCCTGTCAGTCTGACACACCCCCCCTGTGTGTGTGTTCAGCTGGACGGCCATCAGGTCCCTGCTGAAGTGTTCTACCTCACGCGTCTCAACCACATCCCAGGCATCGTACGACTGCTCGATTTCTTTGAGCAGCCGGACAGCTTCGTGCTCGTCACGGACCGGTCGATCCCCTCCCAGGACCTCTTTGACTACATCACCGCCCAGGGGCCCCTCGACGAGGCACTCGCGCGTGACTTTATGGACCAGGTGGGGTGCGACTGCGGACACCGAAACGGACTTTAAACCAACTATCATTATTATTATTAGTAGTAGTAGTGGTGATTTATTACACCACGCCAGCTTCCCTGGAAACTTGGTGGCGCGGTGGAAAGTTCATGACGCAGTACAGCAACCATAAAAAATCTTTACTGTACGTTATCAAATAGAAATCATTTCAGTGCATTTTTGGTGTTCCATTCTGTAGCAGTGCACTGGAGTAGTGCACTGGAGTAGTGCACTGGAGTAGTGCACTGTCGTAGTGCTGATCATGAAAGAGTCGAATGACGATGAGGTGTGATCCTATCCTTGGACTCTGAATCTATACGTGAACATAAGAAAAGCAAAAAACCAATAAGAAAAACTTTTAGAATCAATGTTTAATAAGCAAAAAATTGATTAATGAATTACTAAAGACGCGACACTGAGCGGCATGTTGTGATATGGTGCACACAGATCGTGCGCACGCTGGTGGCAGTGCACGCGGCGGGAATCGTGCATCGCGACATAAAGGACGAGAACGTGATCATCAACATGGAGACGATGCGCCTCGGACTCATTGACTTTGGGTCGGCCGCGCTGCTCAAGGACGCGCAGTTCTGCGACTTTGAGGGTAAGCACCGCGCGACTCTTCTACGTCTTCTTCTTTTTTATCAGTAATACATACAATTCTTTATTAAAATTAATGATTAAATTAATTATTTTTTGAGAGTAGCCTGTTTTTGTTAAGAACGCAACATGAGTCCATTTGCATTTTTTAAAAGTATATCGCTGAATTGTAAAATCTTGATTTTTCGCACTAATTTTCTCTTCATTTTTGTCATTGACAATACCTCTGTTTGTCGATTTTCATGTGATGATTTGCGTATCACAATTGGCATTGTGTCCTTCATATATTATTTAATGTATTTGGATAAATACACATAGGGACATAGTTTGAATTTTTTGAGGCCGGGTTGCTAGAAGGATCGTTGATGACTCACTCCCTTGTTAGTTGACAATGTCAATGATTTATCTGAGCCAGCTTCTGAGGCGCTCCGCTGAGCACTTTCAATGCAATGCAAGGCGCTCTTGAGCGCTTAAAAGACTCTCCACTCAATAGGCTGTAGAAGTGCGCTCAGTTTGCCGCTAGACAACATCCTTTGAATCGTTGAAAGAAGCATTCTGAATAAGATTATTGTGGCTGGGAAATAGTTTTGTAGACTTGCAGCGCTGCAATTATCCACTGAGAGGCTGAGGTCAAATCAATGATTTAAAATTTGTAAATAAAGGCGCACATTTTGGTATATTTTTTATAATTGAAGTTTTTTGAGTGAATTAGAAAAATCAAAAGTTTATATATCTTAACATTGCTCAGTTTTGCCCAAGCACGTATTTTTTAAATTGAAAGTTTTTTCCTGATGCGAGCATATTTTATATGTTGCGAGTTTATTTTTGTGCATTTATTCAACTAGTTTGGGGAAGCAGTTTTAAGATTTAAAATCACAGCGTCCTATAAATGAGTTGACAGAAACCTGCGCCGTGTGGTATTTGAAATGCTGCATTATGTGAGACCAGCAGGCAGTTTTATGACTAGTTTTGACAGGCCTACCTCTGACATCAAATAGCTCCTATGACGCCTGCTGCTCTCCTTCTACTTGCAACCAACCACATCGCCATGATTGATGGTGTGGCCCGGTATGATCAGAAACCTGTTTCAAGCCACCTCCTATTAATTGCATATCATATTGTTACTAACAGCTAGTTACTAGCTGCCAAAGCTGCACAAAAGAAACAAAACAAAACATACAACAACAAGCATTCAGAACAGACGAATCAGAAGAAACACTGCCTCACCAAACAAGATGCGCAACAAGAGTAAAGGATATTTACAGGTTTAAAGTTGGCCCAAATCAAACAGGCTAAATCTCCTTTACTGCTCACATACAGGTACACAAGATTGACCCGCTGACACACCTATCATCACAGTGCTGCCCACTATGCAAAACAGACTTCACATGCCAAAGCATTTCAAAATTACTTTATTATAGAAATGTTTGTGATCGATCATAATATACTAGCGAGTTTGCATTTTATTTGGTAGGATAGTAAATTTTATGTACCTCAATATCATAAAGCATTTTCATTGCGAGCTACATTACTCAGCTACCCATTATAGTACCAATATAGTACCCATTATAGTACCAATATAGTATCCATTATAGTACTCATATAGTCCCATTATAGTACCAATATAGTACCCATTATAGTACCCATATAGTACCCATTGCCAAAAATAACAGCTGCGGTGGCGATTCAATTCAGTTTTCTTATTTGATGGCTTCAATTTGTGGAACATTAGTGTTTGTATAGCTTGCGCGCTCGTCAGGCTCCAACAATGCGTGTGCTGTATTGCCCCTCAAGGCACAGCATTATCTATTTTGGGAGCATCAGCAGTTGTGTGGGATGAGACCAGGTTTAGCCTTCGTTTCGAACGACTTACTTTTTGTTGTCATGCTCTGCATCCACAATACATTACACTCGATTTAGCGTAGCAATATCAGCCAGGACCACCTCGCAGCTACATCGCAATCTGCTTGGAATTAATTAGGGTTTGGTGAGGGTTAGGGTTAGATTGTGCACACACACACAACCACTCGCGCTTTGTGGCCGCATTCCCCATTTACACAGGGGTACGCCATTTGCAGCCACGCACACCCGCCCTCCACTTTATCCTATCCATCGCATCCTCACGTAAAAAGGGTTAGATTGCGTCAAAAGCTAAGATTAGAATGCGTTAGGCCAAGTTTTTAAATTGTTAACTTGTTGATTGGCAGATGAATGAAAGTATCCTATTGGCTTGATGCTCCACTGAGCACACTGTATATTCACTGCTCGCTGTCTGGCCTGCATTTAAGCTATAGCATTTCTTGCCGCGTTTCACCAAACATTATAACACTATAAACTTGGATATAGTGCGTGCTGCCGCTGGTTTCAAGAACGCCATCCTTAATCATGTCTTATCTTATTGGTTTTTTCTTATCGTGCTCATAGAAAGGGAACTAAACTATCTTCTCTTAGACTGAAGGCTTCATATCTTTTTGATTTTGTAACAATATCATATTTTTAAAAACGGGTTCAGTTTTATTGCCAAACACTGCCATGCATAACGTTGCTTGCTGATAGAAATGGCTCGTCCTACATTCATGTTCACCGAGTGCTCCCATTTTTGTACGGTACTCTATTTTTAGATTATTCTGGATCATTATTAATCTCGGATTTATTCTGAGTCTAATTGGATTTCGTGGGCGTCGCAGAAAAATTCAAAAGACCTATAATGGACAATGCATAGCTGCTAATGATATCATAGTCCTACCGAGGATCGCATTATAGTTGATGGCGTCAAAGAAAAGCTGTCGGCAAGGTTCAGGATCATTGTATTGTGGCCAGCTTCCAAACAAATAAGGATAAACAGCCAGCCGAGCCAGGCCGCGCAACGTCCTTGATGCCTTTAGCTGAAGGCCGGGCCGCTCTGGCCTTGACAGCACTGACACACGAGTCAATCGGCTCGCACCCGGTTCTATTTTTTAATTTTGTTATTAAATCTATCCTAAGCCTGACACTAACCCTAACGTAGCCATCGTAACGAATTAGACAAATTCTAAAAATAGAACAATGCTTTGAGTGGGTTACTTCAACGCACGACAAGCTGCTGCAATCTGCTTGAGGCTTCAACCTCAGCTGGGAACCCATAGATATCTCCGATATAATGAGTTCTATTGATCGGAAAGTGAAGCCTCCTGCTGCTGGGGTGGATGAGGCGAGACATTCAGACCATGCTGTTTGAAAAAGCACGATTCTCATTTTGATAAGGTGTTTTTTGCCAACTTGTTTTTTGACATGCTAGTCTTGGACAAATCAAAAGCGAGATCAGAACTCGCTTTTCAAAAGCGAGCTGAAATTCGAAGGATGACGGACGTTTGTATCGAAGCCTGAATCATTATTAATAGAGTGCCGCGAGGTATAGATCATCTGTCAGAGAATTCGATACAGCGCTATTCATATACAGTCTGTGTTATCATCATCGTCATCATCATCATCATCATGAAGTTGTTAATGGTGATGATGAGTTCGTTGAGTTACACAAGTACCACTTGAGCAATAAATACAGGGCATACGTAATATTTTTGTAAGCGGAATACAAATGGGGGTTGCAGAAAACCAAATACAAAACTTACTGCTTCACTCTGAATGTAAATAAAAAATCATTACAAGATCTTACAGAACACAAACGTGCCTGGCTGATATTGGTGTTGGGGTGTGATGCAGGCACGAGGGTCTACTCGCCCCCCGAGTGGGTGCGAACAGGGCACTACTACGGGGTCCCTGCTACCGTCTGGTCCCTCGGCATCCTGCTCTACGACATGGTCTGCGGCGACATCCCCTTTGACAGCGACGAGCAGATTGTGCGCGCGCAGCCCTTCTTCCCCCCCTTCCTCTCCAAATGTGAGTGCCATACCCCCCCCCCCAACAGCCCTTTTTCCCCCCCTTTGTATCTAAATGTGAGTGCCACCCCCCCCCTCAGTAGCCCTTCTTCCCCCCTTCCTCTCCAAATGTGAGTGTCGCTCCCTCAGCCGCCCTTTTCCCCCCCTTTCTGTGTTGCCCCCCCCCGTAGCCCTTCTGCCCTCCCTTTTTCTAAAAATGCGAGCATTACCTCAATGAAGTTGCTATTTTCTTCCACCTCCGCAACAAATATAAGTTTGCCCTCAGTGGGCATGCATTCCTTTGACAGCCTCAATTGTCGCATTCTTCTTTTTGTAATTGTTGTAAAATAAAATGAATAACCGTCATTCAGTTGTATCTCTGTAAATTCAATATCGGTATTGTTTGTGTTGCGCTCTACATGACTGAAAATTAATTTTATTCTGTGGAATCGTTTTATCTATGCGAGTTCTTGAAGTTATAGTTTTTAGTTGAATAATATATTTTGAAGTTGTTCATGTAGCTTGTAGTTGAATAGCACATAAATAAGTTTTTGATGGTTTGGCTTACTGCAGCATTGTGTAAAGGTTCATTCCGTGCATTCACAAACAATGTATCGTCATTGAGCGCGTTTGTTTGTCTGCTGTTTCAGCGGTCAAGGATCTGATTCGCCACTGTCTTTCGTTCAACCCCGCCTCTCGCCCATCATTAGATGAAATCCTCCACCACCCCTGGATGACCACCGACACCCTTGACCTCTACGCGACCTACATTGCAGCCAATCACGAACACCACACGATCAAGGCACATTCTAGGGAACAATGCCTGCTGAGCCACGTTGTTGTTTGTTAGCCATCCCTTGTCTTAGGAAGTCGGTTGATACACGGTGGTTTGCGAAGAACACTGCCTCCTCGCACACTTTGACACTATAACTCTTACATTTGCATAAATTTAAAATATTTAATTATTCAATTATTATGAGATTTTATACTTGAGTTGCTTGCTCAAGTACCTTCTTGCTGCATGTTATGTATAGAGAAGGTCCTTGATGCTACAGTGTGTGAATAGGGTGAGGCTGTGTTTTTTAGACCACTGTGTAGGCCCATATACACACACGAGGCATAGAAATGAAAGCATTTTATTTTTAAATGACGATTTCAGAAAATTATCTGAATGTTGCACAAATATTTATTTGCAAGTATTGGAATCATTGAGCCAGCAATGTTTGAGATGTTTTGACCATTGTACGGCTGAGAGCCAAATGTCGCTATTCGCTGTTTCTGTGCCTCGGTGTGCATAACTGGGCAGCTGCGAGGCTCTTCCACCAAGTCGCCCTCGTACTAGATTCCTAACTGCTAATCCATTGAAGGATGCGTGGGTGAAAATGTGTTGTCCTTGCCTTCAAATTGCCTAGCTTCGGAAAGTGGGTAAATTGGCTATTCTCTTCTGGTTCAAGTATTCTAAAGTTACAAATGCTGTGATCAGTATATCATCAAAGTGGGTAGATTTCGTTACAAACGTTTGGGTTTATTATTTGTCCACTGAATTCTTTTTAAATGTTTTAAGTTTTCGTATTGCCGGTGCGTCGTACGTAAAGGATGTAACACAATATTCCTGGAATTTGATGCGTGCTAAACATATCTGACATAGATTTTATATTTTGTTGCCTTCCCGTTAAGAGTTTATAGTCTTGCGTGACTAGGGTAATGACTAAACTATGTTCGACAAAACTAAGCGAATCAAACGACCGACTCTTAGGCAAATAGACTATTAGCTGCGTAATCTTTACTTCCATGTCAGCTTCAGACTTATGAATGTCAGAGATTTTTCGAACCGTGGAATTTTTTGGGGTTATTAGATCTGTAGTATTTAGAATATTACGTACGATCAGCTTTCTAACTGAGACCTAGGGTAGTTCTGTTAAGGATGAATAAGGTACAAGTTGGTGTAAAGATGTGTTGATAACTTGAAAATTGACCTTAGTCGTGCAATGACAATCTATTGGTAGACTTCAACTAATATGTGTCAGGCCGATGCAAATAAAGCTAGCTGTCCATAGTCCTTTTGCTAATGAATTACTTTAAATACATCGTAATTCATTATATTCAGATGTTTAGCTCGATTTGAATCTCTGTTTGCGCTTTATAAGGATGGAAATAGAAAGTGGATCATAAACGAATTTCTGTTTGGTTTGTGTTGGCAGGTTTATTTCATTTTAAATTGTCAGTTTGTAGTTTGATTTTTGATGAATAAACGAACAAGTTTCTTATCTCGCTTGTCGCAGTGCTTATGCTACTTTGTGCAACTTGCCATTATGATAATATTAGGAAATGTTTTAATCCGTTTTGCTGTCTAACGAGCGTTGTGCCGTGATGAACAAGACTTGCTGCGTTTCTTGTGTCTTTGATGGGTAAACCGTTGTGTGGCTTGGTTTAGCCTAGAGCCATGACAATACAATGCTCATTTTGAACAAGCAATCTTCCACTGCTGCTTTATTCATATCTTTACCCAGCGATTTTTATTTTGTCGTATTTACGAGCAATCAATGCTTATTTGATATAGATCGGTCTGCTTGTATTCATCGAAAGGATGTTTTTTGTCAACAATTAAGAGTTTTTTTTTCAGTTACAAAGGCGCTATTCTGTGACATAGGTACAGTAACAGTTTTCAAGGTCGATGATAATCTCTGTGAGTTATATTCGTCTTACAGTATAGTAATTATTTACTGTCGACTACTTCTGCGTCAGTTGCATAATTATGATGGTAAATACTTTTTGATGCAAACAAAATAAATGATAATTTTGTGGTATTTTGTCCGTTCTATAATTATCACACTGCGCTCATTACTCCGCTCATTACTCTGCTCATTACTCCGGAAGATAAAATGCAGCAGAAGAGTACACGACACTTTATCCCCTAACAATTAGGAGAGCCCACACAATATTAGCCATTATCTGTGATCAGTGCACTGGTTTGAGATCAAAGTTGACTCCTAACGGACCAAGGTTGGGTAAGCTGCATCTGAATCTTGACCCGGTTCTTGTTTGTCTTGTCTGACTGGAGACAAACCGGCGACATTGGTTCACAAAGTGAGCAGCAGGAGAGCATGTAGACCATGTAGCAGCTACGTAGACCTGTAGGCCTACAGCACGCTGTAAGCCTACAGCAGTGGAATAAGTCCTGTTGCCTAAGCCTAGGATTATTCTGTTTGACCTAATGGAGACCTAAGCCTATATCAAAGCAGGGCAAGTCATTTCTGATTCGCAATAGGCTGAGGACGTGGGTCACGGGCGCTGTTGTGTGCGACTATCAATGTTTATCATAATAACAGCGGTCAACGTCTACGTCCATTGACTTGAGTGAACCTGGACGTCCAGCGGCAAACAGATAAGGGCCCAACAGCCCAACACTAATAGACAGTAGGCCTGCACAACGCTCGCTGCTCAACAAGCACCTTTTCGTTTAGGTGTATTAAATTGTTATGCATAGGCTAGTTATACTGTAGGCATAAGCTATTCCCGTAGAAGACAATTTAAATCGTACATCTAACTTGTACGCGAAGGTCCTTAATTCCTACGTATTTTAAGCAGTAAGCTTGCGGTGTAGGCTGCAGCGTAGGCCTACATTGTGGCCTAAGTAGGCCTATTTATTAGACTCTATTAGGAGTAGCCTATACTGTAAGTATCACACAGACTGTGTGACGTATGTTAATGACTTAGGTTAATTAATGTTAAGCTATAATCATTATTGCGTAATGCGGCTAGCTATTTTCGTTAGGAATGAATTATATATTAGGCGAAGTCAAACCGCATCAATCAAAATGCTAATTGCTTCTACCCTGCAGATCATTGGACATGCCGCACAGCTCTCTGCGTCAGCCAGTCAGCACCAAGGCCCTCGCGCGGGCCTCTCTGACTCGGTTGGGCCGCACGAAGACACGGGCCGCTCTCAGTTGGTTGGGCCGCGCGGGGGTGCGAGCTAAGGACGCTGTACAGCGAGCACTGAAGGATTACTACCTGACCCTCGTGGACAGGTCACGGGGTCACGTGGAACGCATGATGGTGACGGGTAACTTCTACGACTAGACTGGTGGGAGAGATCTGCTGGTGGACGTCGTCTGCTGCTGGACGAGCTACATTGTATTATGTGACAGTCGCGTAGAGCAGTAGCAGCCCTGAGTGACGGCGTGCGTGTGTAATACGGGCGCAGTGGGGGTCTGAGATAGTAGAGATAGCTTGTCATCATCACCATCATTTACGTTTTACGTCCACTTTTCCGTGTCAACACAGGTTGGACGTTTCCCACGATGAGACTCCCCCACAACT
>JAQIWG010004765.1:0-15502 GCA_034695025.1 Chamaedrilus cognettii | reverse complement strand
TATTAGTGTTAGGGTTTAATTAGGCCTGCTGATTTCATTTTCAAATTTCCTCCAGCCGGTATGCAAATTAGCAAGAGCCAAGATAGATTGGCGCAGATTCCAATGTTGCACACTGCATCGCTGACACACGGGTCGTCTAAACAGGTCTGCTCAATAAGGTCTGCCGTCTCAATCGAAGATTAATGATATATTTGTTAGAAAAATTTGAATTTGAATGCCATGAGAATATTTATTTTTCTATGAATTTATCGATTTGTTTCGTTACGATCATTGATCTTTATGACGGAGTAATTGATTGAGATCAAACATTATGCATCTTGTTAGTTTTGTTCAACTTAGAACGAGGTGCGAAATAACCTTAACCTCAATGGACTCGTGTGTCGCCTGGCTCCTTCGCCTTATTGCCGACGTAGAATCACAGTTGCCTCACTGTTGACGCGCTGCACAGCAGCAGCAGCAGAAGCAGAAGCAGAAGCAGAAGCAGCAGCAGCAGCAGCAGCAGCAGCAGCAGCAGCAGCAGTTGTCATCTAACGACTAAGCACTTTGACCGCTGTTATAGCAACAGCTGCAATATCCGCTGCACCACGAGTCATTCATTGCGCCACCCGGCGAGGATTCATTCTGCAACATCCGAGCCTGGCTCGTAGGCCTATAATTTGATATGATTTTATATAACCGTTTTTATTTGAGACTATTAAAAAACTATAAAGTAACCTATAGGACTTAATGTAGTAATCATAGCGCACGGTATTAGTTTTTGAAATATATTTTCAGTAAGCCTATTGCAAAGTATGACGTTTAGATTGCGGCTATATCTAGCCTGTAATGTTGATCAAGGGTTAGGTTTAGGTCATAAATTATATCAAATAAATTATACATTTCGAAATAATTGATATAAAACGCCATAGCCATGCGCGCTTAGCATACTCACTTCTTGGCAATTCTTTCTGCTGAAAGTCAAAGATCCTATAAAAAACAACTAGATTTGATGACTGCACGTGGGGGTGTGACTTTTGCGAAATAAATTCTGGCCCCATGTAAGTAGGCTACACGCAGGCCTACCACACTGAAACTTAATTAATTGCTCCGTGTGATTCGATTTTATGGACAACAATGGTGATTGTGAGCTATGACCATATGTGAGTAACTAGTCTAACTACCTCCCCAAATAAAAATAAAAAAGTTATTCCCAGTGAATATAAGATAAGATTTAGTCTTCTTTTCAGTTTTACTTTTTACCACTAAGTTATAGGGAAAACAGATCGATTGCCCCCTTCTAGGACCAAAGCCTGCATCCGCCCCTAAACCCGCCCCCCCCCCTCATCTCTTCGGTTAGTGCGACAGCAATGAGCGTCTCTGCTGTCAACACGCAATCTGTCGCGTGGCGCCTGTTCGCGCCGCGTCTCACGTCACAGCGCGACGACTAGACGCGTTGTTTGCGTACAACACGCGCCTGCGTCGGCCATCTGACGCTTTCTAACCAAACCAGTGAGAATCATCAGCTTAAAGTTTCCTGATTGAATGAAATGAATAATGTTTTCGGAGAGGTGAAAAGTTAGGCCTACAACTGATTCGTAAACGGTATGCGGGCTAGGTCTTCCACGACAAAAATTCGTAAGAACAGTTATAGGCCATCACAAAGTGAGGAAAGGGGAGGAAGGGTATAAGGTTGTAAGCGGAGCTGCAGTGCTATTTTCCTTGTTACTCAATTCTGCAGTGATCAGTCTTTCTCTTCTCTCTGCTGGTGGAGAAGAGACCTCGCTTGAGTCCCTTTATCGTCATGGTAACTCGCCTCAAGCATTATTTGTGAGATCCTATATTTTCGAAATTTTTTATCAACGATGCTGAATGTCAATCCCTGACAGCTGTTATTGGTCTCTGCATTTCGTCCTGGCTACAAAGCACAGCGCGGCCGAGCCTTGTTGGCGCAGCCTGCCTGCAGAACACGCCGAGAATAAACGGGACGCGCTCTGCAACACGTTACAACCATTGAGTCACAACGAAATATCCCTAGAGTCTGGGTACCTCAGCGCCAGACATCCCTATATTGCATTTTTGGACAAAAAATCGCCAGCTCCCATTACGCAATGCGCCTTTCTTTAAATCCCAAAATATCTGGCGATTGCGCTAGAAATCAGATCCATCAATCACTGAAATGGATTATTATCCACAAATCTAGTGACATACGTGTTTTCTAGCAGAGGCACCAGTGGTCACTGGTCACAGCGTCTTAATGCACGGTACAGGGCCGTACACATATAGACTGGAGGGAGCGGAGAGGGAGCTTCGAGGTTCAAATCTTCCGCGAAATGGAAAAACGATGTATGTTCTGATATAGCAAGTTTTTCAATTAAATCAACCTACCACCCCCGAAAATGTTTGGATCTCTGAATAAGAGTCCAAAACCCCTCCGAAATGCGTCAACCCCCGCCTATAGGATGGTCAGAAAGGGATGAGCACCGCTAATTATGACCACAAAGAGCCCCCCCCGCTCCCTCTAGTTGTAAGTTCTATAAGGTCGTAATTAAGTTGTCCACGGAGGGGAGAAGGTCTATGGTAACACCCCCTCCCCCCCTTTCGCGCATTCTGCACAAAAGGAAAATTAGGGAAAATGGGCGAGTTCAAAGTCATCCCCCCCCCGCCCCTCGTTCCCGTTCAGTCTGTACAAACAGGCTTGGTGTGCGCTGCAGCTAGTGCAGTGTTTGGTGCGTGTACACCGCGAAACGTCGTGTGTGCACGCACCTCGATCGGGTGTCACGAGGACGTCGCAGATCCGCAATCAGCAAACTAGACGTAACAGCGGTCAGCCTCTATAGCTACTAGCTAGGCGGGTTGTAGGGGGTGGGGAGCAGGTGGCAAGGCAACGGGATTATTAGGCCTTGTCCATTATTATGACTCCAGTCCGGGGTGCTACACTTCAATTATCTTCAAGTTTTTTATTAAGACCTTATTTTTCATTAATTATTTATTTGTGAGATTCAATCACTTTGCCATCTGTCATTATATTTCGGGAATAGAGAATACAAGATCGAACATAGGCTCGGCCACCGTGAATTCAAGATCGAACATAGGCTCGGCCACCGTGAATTCAAGATCGAACATAGGCTCGGCCACCGTGAATTCAAGGTTGAACATAGGCTCGGCCACCGTGAATTCAAGGTTGAACATAGGCTCGGCCACCGTGAATTCAGTTATCAGTTGATCAACAGCAATCAGTTTCGGGACTCAAACACTACACCCCCCCCCTCCCGGTCGCTGGTTCTTGTCGTTGCTACTTATCCCTCGCTTCCCTGCAACAAAAATTGCAACCGATTGCTACTCAATTTTACTGAGCTCAGTATAGCAGCCACCGTGAGACTGCAGGACAGCAGCGCAGACCCGCTGCATGGAGGGCTTGCGGTGACAACGTCGATCACGGCTAAAAGTAACCTCAACGTTAGCATAAACCTAATCGAAACCTTAATATACTTGAAACTAAGCATAACCTAACCCTTAACCAACCCTAAACTAACTCCATACCTAGTGACTGCATTGCTCTGAAAATATCAAAAGGGCTGGGAGCCATGGGTCGTGTTAGAGATATTGTTCCACTAAATGCCCTGCTTGTGCTATACAACACCTTGATCTATCCATGTTTAACTTGCTGCAACATAGTTTGGGGCACCGCCAGTGCTTCTACGTTACAAAGGCTGGCTATTTGACTAAATAGAGCTGCGCGTTTGGTTACTCGTGCAAAGTTTCGATCCTCATGTGATCCATTATTTATCAGCTTAAATTTACTGAAGCTGTCTGACATTAAAAAATTTCAAGTTGCTCAATTTATGTACAAAATTAAGCATCATCTATTGCCTATATCATGTGCACGATATATTACGGTTACAGACCCTCAGCGTTCTCACAATACTCGTCAATTTGATTATTTTGTTATGGTTGGTTGTCGAACTCTCATTCGAGAAAATAGCGTAAATGTTCGAGGTCCAAGGATATGAAACTCTATCTAGAAATATAGAAATACTCAAGACACATCCAGTTTTTCTATCTTTAAACGTGAACTTATCAAACAATCCATAAAAACATATGGAGCTTCCGAAATGACCTAGCTTAGTTTGTATTTCTGATGTGAAATAATTAGTAATTTAAGTGTTTGTCATAATTTGTGTTTGCATAATTTTTGTTTGCACTGTTTGCACCTGTATTCGTAGACTAAAGTAATTTTTTTTTATTCTTTAATTTGTTTTGTTCACACTGTTTCTGCATTGGTTTAACTGTGCAAAGTATTTGTCAATTTCGTTTATACGTTTATACTATTGCTATATACTTGCCTATTGATAATTTACCATAACACGGGCTGAAATCATGTAGCCGTGCAGTTCTGTCCTAGTGACGGATCTGCGCGACTACCACGGGGAATACATTTCTCCCTCTGATTGCCCTTATTGCTTCATGACATTGTCATTTCATCTCGATGCTTATAATGTTTTGCTGTTGTTGAAGCAATAAAGATGGGAAAAAACCATTGGCCCTGACGTTAATTTGCTAAATCCGAATCCTGACAGACTTGACATCCAATATTAGTACTACAGTCCGCGATGTACAGCATTGCCAGATTTGTTTCTTGGAGCAAATAAGCAGCGTCCAAAACTGCAACCGTGACTGCAGTTTATAACGAAATATTGGGAAAGCCAATGGGGACGCCAAGTCTTAAACTGGAGAAGCCTGACTTCATTTGGCTTTCACGTAGAACCGCCGTCGCGGGATGTTCTATGCTTCGGCCAGGGTACGCCACGTACTTTTGTTCGGCGTCGACTGTACATTACCTTGTATGTCTAGTGACGGTAGTCTCCAATACGCGAACAGCCGACGGTGTACAGCAGCTGCAACGAATAAAGCTGTACTCTTGTACGGCTGCAGCTGCTGCAGCTGCTCCTGCTGCTGCTGCACGCTACGTGTTATAATACACGCTGCGCAGCGAAGCACGATGTATACGCGCAGCCTGCGCAACAGACTAGAGCCTAGAGGTGCCATGGCCCAGATGATGTCATCCGCTCTGCTGGTGCCTAGTTTGGCACCGTGGTCCGAGACGTGACCTGATATCAACACCCGCAAGGTCAGAACTCACCTAGTTACGTACCCGTAGTAACTTACCCGCTAGCAGCACACGTCTAGTGTGCTGCTAGCGGCGATAATGTTGCGAGCTACTGCGAGGGATTAAAACAGTTTTCTTGTACAGTGAAAAGTCGTTGTTCGTAGACCATTTTCACCGCCATCTTGAATTTCATGATGTTGTTAATCTAGAAACGTCATACCGTTGAAATTCTACCGAGGCAATGGCCCTACGGCGCTCCCCTAGGCCTGTAGTAATCGGCGCACGCATTTAAAATAGCGAGTAATGCTGAAATGGTTGGAAATGGGGGAGAGTCTAATTGACTTCCACCAAGAAATGCAGAAAAAATTCTAAACGAAAAAAATTAATTAAAAATGGTCTCAAATGATTGCGGTGTTCACAATAGTGTTTGGTAAATGGGGGGAATGAGGGTATGAGAGAAGCCCTCTCCTAAAAAAGCTTATTTATCGTAATAACGTTTTGTTTGCAGTCTAATTAAATAAAGTTTGAGGAGGGAAACATGCATCTTCAAGTACTAATAGTCTAGTTCAACGGTTTATAGTGCTGTAGTGGCTAAGTGATGAATATATCCAGGATCGATTTCAAATGTTTGAAAACAGATTTCACTTTATAAGTTTTTACGAGAAGACAAATTTTTTAAATATTGAAGATTGAATGGTAGCGATTAAAAGACAAATGCAATGGTGGACCCTAATAGCCTAGTGGCCTAGACCATTCTCACAATCGTTCTGATTGCTTTAAAGAAGGCATTAAAATAAACTGATTTGACTTTCTTTTTAGCTGCCGGTATGGCAATTTTTTCTTCAGTATTTTGTGTTGGTTTAAAAAAGTTGTTCAAATATAAGTATAAATATATAAAAAGCGAGGCGCGGTGGTGTAGTGGTTAAGGCCTTGGACTTCGAGTCCAGAGGACCTGGGTTCGAGTCCCGGCGCCGGCAACTGTAAAGCCATGACGTTACAGGCCCTTTCGCAAAGTTGTTAAACACACAAGTGTCGCTAGCTGATAATTATCGTCCAGAGTAACTTATTATTCTAGTTGGCGACAGGAAGGGCATCCGGCTGTAAGAACCCAGCTCCAATATAAACGTCT
This sequence comes from Chamaedrilus cognettii, assembly GCA_034695025.1. Taxonomy (NCBI): domain Eukaryota; kingdom Metazoa; phylum Annelida; class Clitellata; order Enchytraeida; family Enchytraeidae; genus Chamaedrilus; species Chamaedrilus cognettii. The sequence goes on along the minus strand of JAQIWG010004765.1, from coordinate 9,287 downwards.
AACCCGTGTTAACATGGATACGGCGCTACAGGCTTGTCTGTAACGCATAAGAATCGACGTCCAAAACGATGATGATGATGATGATGAAATATACCAATGTACGTTCAGCAAATTTTGGAGACTGCGATGACGTTACGACTTGTCATTTTTGTCTTGTTGATTAACTGATCGCAGACTTTCGCAAACACAGCGAGTTAGAACGCCACTATGTCGGGCCAGAACACTCCCCCGGCCTTCGCCATGTCGAGCCAGAGCACTCTCCCGGAAGACGGTTGCCTCGGCAACCGCCAGTGGTACGCCTTCGTCTGTTCCTCCGTCATCACCTTCTTCACCTTGCTCGTCCTCGTCGTCTGCTGGCGTGTCGGCGCCTGGCTGCACGGCAAGTTCTCCTCGGGGGGCGAAGGAGTGAGGGGGCGAGGCAGCAGGTCGTCAGGGGAGTCGCTTGTAGAGGGGGCCCTGGTGCCCACCGCCTCTGGGGGGGGCGTCAAAAGGCAGCGGAGGGTGATGACGAGGCCGGAGGAGATGGACATGGACTGGAGGACAGAGGCCAGGAACTGGAGCAAGGAACTGGAGCAGGGAACCTTCGGCTGCATTCTGGTAGGCAGCTAAATTCACCTACCTGTGTGACTTTCAAACTGACGGTGGCGCACGATGTAAGGGACATTTTTACAGAACTAGTCATCATCATCATCATTTGCGTTCTACGTCCACCTTTTCATGCTAGCACAGGTTAACCTGGACGTTTCCCACAATGAGACTCCCCCATAACTCCAGATTCTTTGCCAGATCTCTCTGCTCCTGTCACGTTCCTTTATATCACTCTCTTCCGCCTCCCTCTATGCTTTCTTCCACCTCCCCTTTCCAACAATCCCCTCCACTTTAATATATCTAAGTGCTAAATACCCAATGTTCCTCATCCATACGTTCCACAATTCCAAACCACATCAATCTCCCCTTTCTCACCGTGTCCACTATACATACAACACCTGGCCTTCTTCTCAACTCTTGTATGTAGTATTTAAATAGTAGACTATTCAAAGAGTCTTAAAACTTGAAAAACCTGAGGTGAAATGGAGAATTAAATTATGGAAAGAACAATATGTTTAAAAACGTGTAATTAAAAAAGGCCAAGAACGCCGTTTTTAAGTTCAGATAATAATCATAATACCTGAGGAATCTCTAGTATACGTTTTTTTTAATATCACGAACGTACCATAGGCCTACTTATGATGGGCTTGCAAGGCTTTTAATTTGTTCTTCAGCTCGTAATTAATTTGAAGGTCAACTGTTGTCGTTTTGTTAACAATGACATCGTGGAGCTTGCTCTCAGATGCAAGTGTGGAATTGCTTTCAGGTCGTCGTAATGTTTCTCCTCAACATGGCCTCCTTCATTATCTACATAATCGATGCGAAGCAGTAAGTTGTTCATACCACTCTACCACTCTATCAGTCTACCACTCTACGCATCATGTTTCTTTTGTCTGTTTCTTTATAATGCTAACTTATTGTCTCATACCTACGGCGCGGTAGAAACTAATACTTACCTGACCACCCTTCACACCTACCTCACTAACAACAACCTTCGCCCAGTGGCGGCGTGCGAATGGGGCTAGGGGGGGCAAATGCCCCCCCTCAAAAGGGGGGCTGTGCCCCCTGGTGCCTAATGGTATGGCACCTAAGTTGCTTGTATACCTAAACAAACTCCATGACATGAAGTGTAAAAATAAAATATTTGATTTAAGCATTGAAATAAAGGGTTTGATTGACCTCCAATTTCTGACCAATTATTACATGCTTTAGCAAAAAGATAATATAAACAATATTATAGTTAGTATTGTTGAGCAAAATGTCAGTCTTGCAATTATGAATGAACCTTATCGTGTGATTCAAATTTAGTGAGCAGGTGGAGTCTTGTGAAGTATGGGCTCACAACACAATGCAGCAAGTCGACTTTTGCTTCAACGTCGCCTTCATGGTTCACTTCTTTATACGAGTAGGTGGTGTATATTAACTTTTGTTCCAGGTAATCTATTATTTGTCATGTTTATATAACCCTGCTTTGTGCGCTGTTAAATCTCTACCATGGCCCACACTCATGATGTTGAGATCCATACGGACTCTACGTGTATTCGCATTCATCTTAATGAAGGGCGCATTTGCATATATCTCATTGAACTGGTGCAATAAATCATCTTCATGTTTATCATCATTAAGTATGTAGAGGCACCTCGTGGATTTTTTATCTATAACTAATACAATTTGCATCCTATGATGGTTAAATATTACGCAAATAATTAATCATTTCGTGTCAGCATTTTTTGAATATATGCTATGCTCCTGTAAATTAACTGTTTCTAATCCTCTTCTTGAAGATTTAGGCCTTTATCTGTAGGCGAGAACGTTGTATGCGTTTCTGTCAAATCTTGATGAACTCATACAGTTTTAAAGATATAGACACGAAATTTGTAGGTATTTGGTTAGTCTCTTGGAAATGGGGGGGTGCCAGAAATTTCGAATTTGGTTGCATCATTGACATTGCTACAGACCCCACTACTTGTTCGCCTCAGTACTCGTTTTTTCTACGAAACTTTGTTGGAAGGAAATCAACGACATCGAGTACCGTATGGGCAGCTATTTTAAAGTAGAGCTTAATCGCTTAGCAGGTGCCACTTTGTATTTAGATATATTGTATACGGTGTGTCAATGACAAGAGTACGAATACCTCACACCTCCACACTTTGCCATATACATCATACGCATGCAACTTCCGCGGATGTTATTAATTTAGCATTTAAGCGATTTATATTTATCAGGCACAGTAATTGCTGTGGTATATGTTCAAAGTATGTGCTTTATGTATCGAAAACTGCCTTCACTCTCCATATTTGTGCCTGCGCGTGTTTTAGTTTGCAGTCGCTCCGGATCGACTGATTTTTTTACTAGAATTATATTCGATTGTCGACTACTGCACCGTTCCTCCAGCCTTCTTGGCCATCTATCTCAATCGCAACTGGCTTGGTAGGAATTAGTTCTGGCTTCTTGCTAAATATTTACCCTGTACCACTATTTTGGTTTATGTGGACAATGTTACGCTTCTGGGACCGGGCATGGAAATAACTTTTTTGGAGTGTGGAGCGATTTTAAGCGCGTGTTGCTTCATGCTTTTTGTTTTGTGAAACGGTTCAGGAAACCTGCGGAGCATTTTTTTGTTGCAGAATTCTGGCCGAATGTTCATCAATACGATAAATTTTGATTAGAATAAACTTTAAAAATAAAAGTTTTAGGAAGACTTCACTACTTCTTCATTGATTGGCTTGCTACTAATATCCAAATATAAAATTGTGTAGTGAGTCTAATAAAAGATTGCCTTAAATAAAATAATGATCACATCCTGACTTCTGGCTCTAGGTGAATGATAGTGTACCGTACTCTACCATATACGTTCTTACAGGGCGGCTGTGCTGGAACACTCTGGACGATCACAGGCAGCCACTGCAGTCTAATCTCTAGTCCACAGCTGTACATAGCAGCTGCGGCCTTTGAAAGCCACTACTATTAATTTATCGGTCATGATATTGTGTGCTCAGCCGGTCATCGGAAAGTACCGGGTAAGTATCCGGAAAGTATGGGGGGGTTGCCCCCCCGACCACCCCCCCTCCGCAAATTTGACCCTGCCTCTAGTACATCGCAACATATTTTTGCTCAGGCCTCCGTTTTATGCGTGTCCTGCGTCTGATTTCGTTGGCTGAGGTGATGCAGTACCTAAATCTCATCAAGACAGTCAAAGCCATCCGCCTTTGTCGCATAGTTTCAGTGATGATAGGCGTCTGGTTCAGTGGAGCAGGGTTTGTCCATCTGGTGAGTGAATACACGGATTGGATTTGACGCAGTGCATAAATAAAATACGGCATCGAATATAATTATTGATTTGAACTTAGTCCAACATTGACTATTTTTTTAATTCTTTCATAACTGGAGATTAGCTTTCATCACTGTAGATGAGCAGTAGAGCTGTGATCAATATTCTGTGGGTGAACAAATTATATTAATTTGTTGAAAATTTAGTTTTCTTTGCAATAATAAAAGAATTTAGAAAAACGGTTAAAATTCGACAGTGTTACAGCCAAAGCTTAGTGCATCCTCTTTTTTACTCACAGTGTACAGGTACATGTATGTATTTTTTTAAATATTTTCATCGAAACAAACGCAACAGAAACGCGTGCATCTACGCATGCAGCCACGCGTGCGCAGATGCAAGCCACTGTGCATGCAACGAAATCATGTATTGAAGCCGTGTCAAGAAAGGGTTAGCTTATATGTGATAGTAATTTGTTGTGGTGACGTCACTAAACTACACACACTGCAGCTCGCTGGCAGGTTTTTATTGGCGTACTCCGATTTTCTAGCACTATGGTTTCAATAATTAATATAAAGCGGTCCGGTTTGGTGAACAATTGCTGTCACGAATATCTTTTGTTGTGGTAGTATACTGGATGTTTTCATGAATGGTTTTATGCGCGCACAGCTGAATGCAGATCTGCATGCATCTGTGCACGGAGTCAAGCATCATGTGTCAGAATCCCTGTCACACTGTCTTTACCTTTGTCGCAAAGTCTCATGCTTTTTCAAGAGTCAGCTTTGGATGTCATTGAAATATAATTTTATGTCTGTTGGGAGGCTAGAAGTACATGTATATATACTGATATTTTGTATTTAGATCTTGGTTTAATGCCTGGTATATTTTGTGAAAGGTTGAGAATTCCGGAGACCCTCCGGACTTCAAGAACTCTCAATTTCTGACGTACTGGGAGTGTGTGCACTTCATGCTGCTCACTATGTCTACTATTGGCTACGGCCCTGTGTACTGCCACACGTCTACTGGCAAATTCTTCATGGTCTTCTATATTATTGGAACCTTGGTGAGTACGACTTGAGTATACTTGAGATACCATGGGGAGTTCCTATTTCATACTCTGGGTCTTGTATTATGACAACATTTACTTTGTGCAATGTCAGATATGACTTCATCCTTGGAGTTTCGATGAGTGTGAATTCATATTCAAAACCTTAATGTGCAAGTGGGGCTCGGTCTGGGTTTTTGAAACAATTTGCCGCTTTGGCGCCAAAATGTGTATTTTATTGCCAAAATGTGTATTTTGTCGCCACTTAGGATTTTTCTTCGCCAAATGCTTTAGAAAATTTTTCGGCATACTAATGTATTTCCAGACAAACGACAGCTCATATCAATCAGCCTAGCATAGCAACTTAACCTGTGGACTTTACTGAATATATTTAACCAGAAATTGACATTTATAAGTGAAACACAAGTCAATTTAGTATTGAAGGAAAAATTGATTGCAAAAAATTCTCCGAAGTCTTTCGCCAATCGTATAAAAAATTTGTCACTTCTGATTTTCTTTCACTATTTGGCGAATTTGGCTCTATGTAGACCGAGCCCTGTGTGCAAGTCTTCAACCGGGGGGGTTGTAGTTTAAGGACTGTGTAGTAACGAAGACTATTATAGTCCGGTTCTGTGTAAGAGGGCAGCGACAGAACCGCTCCCCCTTCTTTAGTCGCCTTTTACGACTCGCCTGTGAAGCTCTGGGCTGCAAGGTTATTCTTTTCTTCCCGACTTGCTGGGGTAAAAGCTGAGTATTCATACTCTGGATCTGGGTAAGTTTGAGTTCATATTGAAAGCTTTGGTGAGTAAGGGTCTTGGTATAAGATTTGAACCTTCATACTTAAATTTAGGTAGGCTTGTTTTTGCTGTGTTTTTAGTGGTAAATTGTACTCGTTAAGCAGCGCTTTAAAAATTGATAGTATGCCTTCCAATTTTTGCCTTGGTACATAAGATATCTCACTCAAGACCTTGATACATATGACTTTTTGCTTAGAGACCTAGACAAATAGAATTTCATAAGAGCGAAATAGACTCGAATGTGGAACAAAGATATAGGATACACGCGAGTACACAAATTGACAGGCCATAGGCTATTAAACAATGAATAATTACACCGTGTTCCAAAAAGCCGGAATCTATGGCGCAAAGCGAAGTGGCGTTGCTAATATGCAACTTATTTTTATTAGATTTACACAGTTTAACAATGAAGTGCTGCTGATGAAATTTTATTTGCAATTGTAGCAGAAGGTTGCAAGGTAGTATTGTGGATTCTTTGCTAATACACCGCTCACGCAAGGCTGTGCAACAGTTGATAAAGCTTCATACCGTCATCAATCTTGTCACCAACCATGCAATAGATACCAGTTTTGCTGTGCGCAGACAAGCGTTTTATTACTCGTTTTCTGCTCAATCTGACAATTTAATGGGAATGCATGCTGTCCTCTATATTTATCTGGCATGAAGTTATTCATCATCATTATCCTTTTTAATTATCATTTTCATTTTTCCTATCCATTTTTCCTATTCATTTTTCCTATCCATTTTTCCTATCCATTTTTCCTATCCATTTTTCCTATCCATTTTTCCTATCCATTTTTCCTATCCATTTTTTCTATCCATTTTTCCTATCCATTTTTCCTATCCATTTTTCCTATCCATTTTTCCTATCCATTTTTCCTATCCATTTTTCCATACTAGCACAGGTTGGGCCGGGCATATGCGGCCACAGACACGCCCTCACGTGCTCCGGCCCCACGAGGGGAATCCAGCCATCCAGCGATCCAGCCATCCAACCATCCAACCGTAGAGTCCAGCGGAGTTTCTACGCTTGCCATGCATTTAGTTTATTTATATATGTGTCACTGTCGCTGATGCATGCTCTGCTCTACTTTGTGATGAATAAAAGATTTATATTCTCAGTCGTGTTCTAATTCAAAACGTCCGGGTTGTTCTCTGTAGGCCATGTTCTCATACTTCACTGCTAAGATCGCCAACATCATCAACGACAAAGAGTACGGCGGCTCCTATAAAAAGGAGCCTTACCACAGGTGAATTGAAACAGAACTGCATCTCAAATTAATAGCAAAAAAAATTATTATAGCGAAAGCTTTTTATAACAACAAGGTATGAACGCTAGCCAGTGCATCAGGCATTTTTCAGGCTGTACACTTGTGGTCAAAGATTGTGCTTATGGAATGGAAAAAATTTCTGGAGCAGAAAGTTGTAAGGTCAGCTCGATCGCGATGAAAGTAGGGTACCATAATGATTGTGATTGCCATGTGGCTACCCCACACGTAGGCTACATCACATATTATGTCAATAAGAGACAGCCCAACAAACCATCTGATATCCTTCCATTTGATATATGTTTGTGAGATTCATGGTAGCGTGCAGTATTACTTCGGTGGTCAATTGGCAAGTATATTGAAAATTTATTGAGAAATCGGAAATTGGAGAAAAAATGGGATTTAGAGTCGATTTCATAGACGTTCCTCAACTCCTATCTTGACTCCTACCTCGACCTAGAAAGACAATTTAACAGCAGCCCATAACTGCCGTTCGAAAAAACTCTAAATTTATTTCAAAATTTTAAAGGCACAAATTTATTTTCACAGGAAATCACTAAAATTTAAAATCAGTGAAAACAGAAAATCATTTTTCTTTAAATCTGTGACGTCACGTTAATTTAACGACGTGGTATAATTCAAATGGAGTAAGCAAACAGCTTTTTTGAATGGCAGTTATGGGCTGCTGTTAAATTGTCTTTCTAGGTCAAGGCAGGAGTTGAGGTACGAGTTGAGGAACGACTATGAAATCGACTCTTAGTGTTTTGGATGTTGTTTATTAGAGAAAAAGATAAATTTGGTTGAAACAGTGCAATTTTGTTGGGAGAACTGCTGATTTTTGCTTCTTCCCCCTCCCTGTCCCACCGGTTGCGAGTAGCGTAATTTTGAGCTATGTGGTTTTTTTAAGTGCTTATTTAACACTTTTTTGCACTTTTGTGCAGTTTTTTGACTAGAAATGTGCTTTTTAGGGGCAGCTTGGTGCTTTTATTCAAAAAAGTGAGTGGTAGCACTGTTCAATATGATAATTGGTTATTACCGCAGGCAAGAATGGAATTTGCTCCAATCCATCTTGGGTCTTGCTAATTTGCATACCGACTGGAACATATTCGAAAATCAAATCAGCAGGCCTAAACACGCCCTTACCTTGCCTAGCCCTATCCCTGACACAGCCCTAACCCTAATCAAAACCTGAACTTATTTCAGTTTAAAAAATAACGAAATATGCTAATTTTCTTCATCCGGTATGCTGTTATAAAGAGCCAAGATGGATTGGCGCAGATTACATTCTCGCTTGCCGCAGACTCCTCCCTTTGCAACTCCCCCACATACTCCACTGCCCCCGCACCCCATGCCACAGGGGCCCCAATGCGAGCGGCAAGAAAATGTGAGTGTGTATCTTTTTTCTTTTTTTTCGCATAGCTGGTTTTTCAGTCTAAATTGATACTAGATCCAACCACATATGAATGAAGCTCAAATCATATAAAAGCAGTCTATCCTCGTGTATATATGAGGATATATACATGAGGATAGACTGCTGTTATTATGTCCCCCAGTTACAGCATATATATATATGTGTACTTTGGCGTCTGATGTTGCAGACACATAGTGCTGTGTGGACATATAACGTACGAGTCGGTGACGAACTTCATGTCAGACTTCCTGCACAGGGACCGCGAGTACATTGGGGTGAAGCTTGTCATTGTAAACAGGTGGTCTTCTGCGATTTGCAATATAATTTTGAAGCATCAATTTGTTTTCTTATAATTGAGCAGTTCAACACAGAATACAAAAAGATAAGAAAATCGTCAATAAATATTAGCAGACAATTAGCCCAAGGTCGAAATCTAACATCAGCATGCAAAGGTTACACGCAGTCAGCCTACTTCAAAAAAAAATAGTGCACGCCTACTATAGACAAAAAATTGATGAAAACAACGATTTTACTACGATTCATTTTTAAAACACATTTCTCTTTCAAATATTTCATATTTTATGCTTCCATATGATCAAATCTCATTTCAAACTTAGATGATATGCTAAGCAAGTGAGTAAGTTGTTGAGTAGACCAGTAGGCCTAGTCATGTAGAGTCCAAGCAGTGAGTCCTTTTTGACTTTATTCAGATTGATAAGAAATTTTAAACAATTTGTATCCTTTTGTCTCCTTAAATTTAATCTCAACCATCGGCCTCCCTTGTCTTCTTTACACGCTAGAGGCTCTGCCACCGTAGCAAGACTACTGAGTATTGGTATGTATGTATGTATGTATATTGCACTTTTAACGCACCAAGAATATGTCATGCAAACGGAGATGGAAAAACATC
>JAQIWG010004764.1:0-15504 GCA_034695025.1 Chamaedrilus cognettii | reverse complement strand
CAAAGAATAGACTTGCAGCCCAGAGCTCCCCGGGCGAGTCGTAAAAGGCGACTAAAGAAGGGGAAGCGGTTCTGTGGCGGCCCTCTTACACAAAACCGAACCGTAATAATCTTTGCTACTCACATACGGTCCTAAAATTTTTTTTTACGAAAAAAAGAAGATCATAACAGTCACATGATATGGCATGGCGGCTTTAAACCAGCACAAGTTACACAAGCTAGAACACATTTTTAAAGCATGATACTAAAAAACTCATGCTCAATAACGATATCAGTTGGATAACGATTCAATGCAACGGCATCACAAGATTGAGGACGCAAAGTTCTGGGGCAGGGCTCAAGCCCCATCGCTGTGTGTGGCGGTTATATTCAAAAACTGTTACAATATAAGCTGCATAATGAATAATGTATTCACAAATCTTTGTCACAGTTGCATGAAAACTAGCCATGACTCCGTGCATGCAAAATTGCATGCACGGAATGCATGCCGTCAAATGAATGATTGTTCATTCATTACGGAATGATTGCTTTCAAAATATGCATCGTGGAAAGGAGGCCTTAGACGGTTAGATTTTCAGAAAAATTACCAGTAGGACATCTTGTTGAAGTGCTGTGTGAATCGAGTCAAGTTCGGACTTTGTTCTTCTGACTGTTCTCTTGACCACAGCAGCACCTCTGGCATCTTTCAACAATGATGAACAATGAACGCGTTTTGATTAAACTTATTTTTCACAAAATTTGCGAAAAGTATCTAATTTAATTTCTAACCAATACTCGTTTTCTGCATTTTTAATGTACATTGTACATTAAAAACTTTGCTTGAGCTAACATAATTATATTTTTTTTAAATTAGTGTTATATAAGCCATACAATGCAATATTTTGTGCAAAGTTCATTAATGCTTACCGCATTCTTTATACACACCATTAATTATTATACGATTTTTATTATATTTGAAATTCATAGCGGATGATTTAAAATGCAAAAAGACGCGGTACAAACTTCTATCTTCTGGAATAGTTCCGCATCAAGCAGCGTCATCTGCTCGGCTATTGTCTCTGGCCTGAACTCAGTGATGCTGTGGCTCCTGCACAATATCAAGCAGCATTGTCCTACCATCAGTAGGCCTATCAGTCATACAAACACGCTGCACACAAGCATGACAATTATTGCTACCCCTGCAGGCCGGGGAACAAAGAATTGACCTGCAGCCCAGAGCTCCCCGGGCAAATCGTAAAAGACGACATAAGAGGGGGAGCGGTTCTGTGCTTGGTAAAGCCGAGACCGAGGCACAGAACCAGGCTGTAATAGTCTTCACTACTACGCATGGTCCTTAAATTCAAAGGGGAGGAAGAAGAATGACAATTATTGCAAATTTGCAAGCGGACGAACCGTAAATAATTTCAGACAGATGAGGCAGGAATAGAGAGCAGGAACAAGTTTCAGATGCTTATGAGGTAAGGCTTTGTACATCACTCCAAGTTCTTTGTTATCAACCCAACGACGCTGAAATAATCAATTAGCTTACAGTGGCTATTGGTATAAGGAATAAGAAGTAACCCTTGTCGACTATAACAAAGCTATAAAACAAAATAATTTTAAGCCGATTTTCACACACACTAAATTCTTAATAGCTGCAATAATTGTACGGTATCTACAACTATAGATCACAATAACTGAATAAGGAATTGTTTTATTATTGATGGGACTGATGTTGCAACAGCTTGTGGTTCCATGCAGGGATAAGTTTAGGGCATAGATCTCCAAAAACGACGTTCTTTTGAGACTCTACTCGAATTTAGAAATGGGTAGGAGTAGGATTACTCATAAAAATTGACGATGGTGGAGTAGGCTTACTCTAGGCCTACTCCTTTTTTGAAAGGTATAGTAATGCGCTACTCCTGTTTTATAAGCAGCAGGCGTAACGCTACTCCTATTTCGTAATGGCTAAACTGAACTCTGGTTTCATGCATGAGTAGAACTATTTGTTGCTGTATGTAGGCTATTTTGCATTCTGTAAGCCTTATATATTTGACATTGGTTAAGTAAAGATCCATCCTATTCTTATCTGATCCTTTTAACCATTTTATTGCCGTTTTCAATATTGCAAAGGAACTGCTAAATGTCATTTTATTTTACAGAAAACTCTAACTTGTAATATATTTTTCAGAGGGGGAGGGGGAATTTTTTTCTTTCTTTTTTGCTTACTTCTTTTCATTTTATTTCATTTTTTCACTCTGGGGAAGTTTGGAGAGGTATTTGAAACTCAAACTTCCGCACCACAAAATGGTGGGCCGCATCAAAAGTACATGACTCTGCGCCACTTAACTGGTGCGAAGCATGAAACGTGCTAAGTACGCAAGGTTGCTCACTTGGAGGAGAACTGGAAGGAGGAGAGCAGCGGTTTGCTGGCCTCGCGCTGTGCGCGGAGGTGCGCGCACTTCTCGAGTACCTTCCTGCGCATGGTGCGTGCCAGCATCAACTCCCCGTCCTCCAGCAGCTGGTGCACGAGGCCGAACAGGATCTGAAGGATCCCTTCTCCAGTCTCAGTGCTGTGTGCCGACAGTTCCCAGAAATGATATTAATATCGTTTTGCTGCATTATAGTGAAGAAAAGTAATGGGAAAAGCTTCAAAATAGCGCCATCTTGCTAACGCATTTAACTAAAATATCTGACTAGGAAATTTAGTTGAAATCTTGTCAAAATCTCGTCGAGGCTCGCTGCGTGTCGGGGAGGAAGCTGGAGCAAATGCTTTGCTTTGCAAAGTCACAAAATCGCAAAGATGCAAAAGACGCAAAGTCGCAAAATGCATTTTTAGCTAAAATATCATGCTAAGGGTTAAGCATAGACACAAAATAAAATAACTAAAAACTAACCGCCTTCTTTTGTCTATTCTGTTAATGTCCATGTTTTCACACAGGTTTAAACCTATGCGCCCTTGTGAGGACTGATGGATTCCCGGATGCCCTTCCTGTCGCCAACCAAATAAATAATTATCTGGCACGGGGTTAGCAGCTAGCGACACTTGTGTGTTTAATAGCCTTGCTGAAGGGCCTGCAACGTATGGTTTCATAGTTGCCGGCGCGGGGACTTGAACCTGATCCTCTGGACTCGAAGTCCGACGCCTTCAGCACTACAGCACAGCACTTCGTTTTGCGTCGAGGGACGCCATCGGGATCTCCCTTGGCCGTGGGAAAGCATCAATGTATAACTTGTGAAAACTCAAGATACAGGGGCTGGAGAAAGAGTGTCGAACAACCGGGTCGGTTCTTTAATATGTAAGTCAGGGAATTTTTTGTTAAACTTTTTGAACTTTTTGTGTATGACAAGAAAAAATGACTTGAAATTGGAGAATAATAACAGAGAATGACGCGCTGCATAGGAAAGGAAGAGAGTTCTACGCGGTAGATGAAGCAAAAGCAAATGTCGATAAAAAATATTGCAGGCGTTACATTGTGGTTAATAAAATGTATATTTAAAGAGAACTTTTAGCATGCACCGCAGGCAGTGAGTATACTTGGCAATATTTGAAACAGAAACCGTTGAAATTTATGCAAATTGAATACCATTTGTATGCGCCATATGGTTTTACATTATACTTTATTTAATATTTTGCATACTGTAGCAAGAAATTTTACTGCATGTTATCTTAGCGGTTTTGCCTCTCAGAAATTTGCTGCACTCACTTTTCGCGTTTTCAAGGACAGATACAGCTTCTGCAGCAATATTAATTTGCCCACGATACGCAAAATTCGCCAGAATTGCATAGGCCTACGCGCGAAAATTTCATGTTTTACAGTAATTGTAGCAATAATATTGACGAGATACAATATAGTTACCACAGTTCGTCCGCGACGCGCATGAGCAAGGAGAAGGCGTTGCGCGAAAGCTTGTTCTTCCTCGGATCAGATGACGTGCTGAAGCGACTGTACCGGTAGAGCAGTTTGGCGATGAGCGCCGAGGGAGCGATGAATGTGCGGTAGGTGCTGAGGAACGCCTCTTGGTACATCAACAGCACTGCAAACAAACATAGGCATAACATTGAAGAAACTGTGATATAGGGCTACATGACCACTGAGAGTTTTGAAAGATATATAATAAAGGCTTTTAATAACTTCAGTTAAACTAGAACCTCTGTTGCTAAACTCATATTAATGCTAACGAACGCATGGTAAATTTCATACAAATACCTGGCATATTAGCAACGCTGCTTCGCGTTGTTAATATGCCAGGTATTTCTACGAAATTTACAGAGATTAACAATAAAGTATTGCTGAACTATTTTTTTTATTAAGCCTAATGAGTTTAATGTATAATTAGTACTAAACACTATCTGCAATCAACTATTTACTCAATGTTCTTTGAGTCCGTGATCTATCTCTAAGAAGAATCGAATCCAACCAAAATTTCTAATGCTACAAGTATATTGCTTAACTGGTTTCAGCTGCAATTGTAGCAGAATATTTCAAGGTAATTTCGTGAGCGCCGCTGATACACCGTTCACGCAAGACTGAGCTGCAGCTGCTAAAGGACACTCTAAGTCTAAGCTTCGATATCGTCAACGATCTCATGTTCATCGGCCATGCAACAAGCACTTACATTACTATTAAAAGTAGTTGAAGATGCACGACATATACACAAATATATGCTTAAGAGAGCCGACGCACTCCAGAGCAAAATACTTCTGCAGTGAAAGTGAGAATGATGAACGAATTTGATGAGTGCGTTATCGACAACGCTGCGTGGCTCTGTGCACCTCCGTGCGCTCATGTCAATGCTAAGCGCATACTCTTTTAAATGCTGAATTTGGAGAGCTTAGATTTGTGCCTTTGTTGTTCGAGCAAAACATGTTAAAATTTCACACAATTCCATCCATTAGGCCATTGATAAAGTTACACGATCATTTACTAAGCGGTTCCGAGTTTTTTGGAACGCCGTGTATATAAAATTATTTATTCAAAACTAAAAAACTAAATATCACTCGATGAACTAACTTTGTTCAATTTTGTTCACAAATTTTTCATTTATTAATTTGTAGACCTTAAGTTGCTAGATCTACTGGTCTCGTTGGCGAATAAAAGATTTATTTAAATTTTAAGATTTATTTGTGTTAAACCTGAGTGTCTGACCTCGCCTGGGCGCAGTGGTGGCGTGCACTATAAGCTCATCCACAGTTCCCCCTTGAATCTCCCCCTCTCCATCCTCGGCCTAAGCGAAAAAACAGATAACATTTATCACAGAGATGTTCTATAACGACAGCAGTTCTATAACTACTGGAGGGTTGACTGTAAATTTATTAAAAAGTTCAAGATTTCAATATGGGATACAAAAAAAATCAAAATACAGCCAAGCGTTAAGATTAACTGAAGGCATTAACCCGCTTCAAGCACGGGCCCAAAACAAATTTCAGATGCAGGACTTACGATTTCATGACCCAATAAATCTTATCACCATCTAGAGCGGTTTTTGTACAAAAATTGTCAAGACCTAGTCGCAAGTAACGTTTGGATTTATATGTTTTGGCTGTGTTGAAAGTCTGTGTACTGAGGTCACACTTTGAAAAGGCAACATCGCGTTACCTTTTCATTTATGACAAATCCCATAATTGATTGCCTATTTAATTCGAGCTAATCAAATGAAACTATCGTGATTGTTGTTTGCGGAAATAATTATATACATTAAATTCAGGGACAGATTTGTGCCAAAATTGTCAGGGTGTCAAATTGTCTACGTTGTCCGTGTCATTCCTCAGAAGTGCTATTGTTTTCCAACCCCTCCCATCATCTCATTCCCCCATGCCCAGAAGCTTAGAAGTTTATTCCCCCATGCCCAGAAGTTTAGATCACACCCATGTGGGTTGAAACATCCGACCTCCCTCACCCCCCCACACGAGAAAATCCGACCTTAATTAAATTATACATCTTCAACCAAGAGAAAATATTCCAAATTTACTATGCAAACAAAAATCAAACTTTGCATCAAAAGTGTGCTTGAATAATTGACTCACATCCTTCTTGTAAATAAGACGATCGTTGATATCCAGCTGATCCAAAGTACTGTACTTCTCTTCCTCTAGGGAATGAAGCGCAGAAGATATGGATATATCTTGTTCTTCAGAGGGGTTCGTGGAAATCATTGATGGAGAAATCCCGTTACAATTTTCTAAATTAGATGAAATCTGTGCATTTGGTGATTCAACGATAAACTCCAACGCCTGCAAAGAAATACAATATTTTGGTCAATTGATGATAATACCAAGACATTTGTAGTAACTTCAATTTTAAAAGCATTAATTAATATTAAGTGTTATATTGTGTAGTTGAGTAAACATTTGAATTTTAGTGCTTAATTTATAGGGCAATTATTGATATTCAGATCTGAAATATTTTCACTACGTGACCAGTACATAATGCAATTATGTGACAACAATGTGAATCTGCGTGTAGCTATGTGAATCTATAAGATACATGTACAAATAAAAAAATAACAAAAGTAACGTAGTGATTACAGCTCTTGACTTCAACTTGCATGTAATCATTTTGTATTTCGATATAGGCTACGTGTATCTGCATTTCAGCCCTTGG
Organism: Chamaedrilus cognettii; assembly: GCA_034695025.1. Classification (NCBI taxonomy): domain Eukaryota; kingdom Metazoa; phylum Annelida; class Clitellata; order Enchytraeida; family Enchytraeidae; genus Chamaedrilus; species Chamaedrilus cognettii. Next base: position 8,921 of record JAQIWG010004764.1, on the reverse strand, counting down.
ATGGGTGCATTTCTACTCGTCTTTACTATTTTGAGACACAAAACAACCTGAGATTGTTTTGGTGGCAGAGGGGGCACAGCCGAATCCTCAACCGAACTTCTGCCCAGTTCTTCATGCAGGCGAGAGTTTCTATTGATCGAGTCTCCGAATCGCAGAGTCAGGTCAAAGATTTCTGCCTGGTGCTGCGTCCACTGGCCGCTGTAGAAGGCAATCGAGTGACGAGAAATGTTCCTTCTACTACTGATATTACTACTGGGCTCCGAGGCGTCGTTCATTGGCGGCTGCCTACAGATGTGCATGTAGGCATCGACTGAAATCATATGACCAATTCATTAGCAGTAAATATATGCATATATTCTGTCAAACAAATTCAGCACAAAAACCTAAAACAATAAAACACATAAAATATTCAAGCTAAAGCTGTCAAGTGAATTTATGACACAATGACAATATTTAATTCATATGAAGAAATCTGGCAAGAATGAAATTGTTATGATTTCAGAAAATTCATTCGATGACAAGCGATGTACTTTGCCTTCTAACTACAAATAAGCAGGTAACAAAACTCATGCCCAAAAAAGTACACATCAACAAATTTTCAAAAGATATAGAAATTTCATTTAAGAGAATACAAATATACAGCTGAAGGTGAAGTGAACAAATCAGATAAATTTTGTACCATTTCGCCGTTTTGGAGGTACGGGAGGCAACCTCTCAGCCGTTTCACAGTTCGTATCACCGCTCTCCTTGACTCCGCATTCAGAATGATTCCCCTGGAGTACTACTTCTCCATCTGCTCGTCCAAGCGCAGTATCATTGCAAAAAGGCATCGGTGTGTGCCCCACTGACGTCACAACCTGGCCATAATTGAACTTTGACTTCTCAGCATCAAAATCTGCCGATTGCCTCGATTGCTGCCGAGTCTCAAATACCTGCAATGCCGATCGAAATCCAATGGGCGAAGCACTGGGAGGCTTAACTTCAGCTATTTCATCATCTTGGACCTCTTTCAATAAATCACGCAGGATGTTTGTCTCGGAAGGAGCAGGTTCGTATACGTTGTCATATTCCGACAGTCGTCTTTCATCAATCACATCCTGCGATGATTTGCGAGGGGGCTTCGGAGGCGGAGAGTCACATGGCTGTTCTTCCGATGAAGTACTGTTGGCAGAACAAATGCTGCTTGAAGACTGATGTAACAGAGATGAAAGATGCCGATTGGTCGCGATTTGGCGGTTTGATGCACCGTTTGCCAATGGGCGATCGTCGATGAAAACGATCGTGTTTCGTTGTTTGATTGGTAATGGAGGAGGGTCCTCAGAGTTTTGATGGGTTCGCATAGGCAAGCTAAAATTAGAAATAACTCAACAGCGTAATAATAAACACGCTCTCATGCATAACTAACAGTCAGCCAAGTATTAAACTTTGTATCATAATTATATTAAAGAAATAATATATAATTTCAAAAGGGTCATAAATGAAAGAGGCTATTTTCTATAGCCATTATGAACACAGGTTCAGTTTGAGAAAGTGACATCTGGAAGAATTCAGAATCGCCATAAAATAGCAGTCACAAGTGAATTTTTTTTGTGTAGTCTGGAATAGGGCAGGTTTCGAAGGATTAATTGTACAATTTTTATTTAGGACCTGCACCGACGCCTAATATGCTGCAGTTAAATAAAGTTCAATTCAATTAAACGAAGATAAAAATGATTTGAATGATTAAATTTAATGATTAATGATTTAATTTGATTTTAATGATTTTAATGAAGTTTTCAGCTTTAATTTGACTTCAGTTGCATTCATTATTCATTCTCGTCATTGAAGTTGGCGATTCAATAACATTACAAACACAAAACTAAAGAATGTTGACGACATTGTATTGGCAAAACCCATTTACTTTGGAACTCAAGGATTGATAGCCAAGATCGTATAAAACTGCCTTACACCAGTAACGTGACCATTATGGCGTTACCTAGAAGGCTACAAAAAAATGCGATGTAAAAAGCAGACACACGTTACTGACAATTTCTTTGCAATAACACGACTAACATAATTAATTAACATACCATAGTAAATTATAATATACTAAATGCGTTGACGATGAACATCCAAACCTTCTACATTTCCACAAAATATTCTCATCAAGTTGCCCCGGAAGTGGGGGCTTGACAGGCGCCCCCTCCCGGCCGGTAGTTCTGCCATGTTGGTAGAGTTGTTCATTCAGGATGTTATCGGCTGAGTGGGAGAAGCTGCTACAGAGGCCTAGAGCGTCGTGCTGCGGCCTGCCTCCATTCAACGACAGACCAGGATGTGTAGCGCGAAACAAAACAGATAATCTGATGCTGCAATTTGTCAAATAAGAAGCAAATAGACACTGTCGCATACATGGTAAAACAGATACATGATGATATTGTCATTTAAATCAATGTATGATCGGCGGCAGATAATTGGTCGTTTAATGAGAAAATATTTATCACAAATCTTTGGTCATGAGCATGCGTTCACGCATCACAGATTGTTCAGGTACCGGGTATGCTGAGTATTAATCTGGGCCGAATTTTTCTCGGTGGTGGCCTCTGTGGTCGAGGCCACTGGAACCTTTCCTTCCAAGCCGAACTCGAGGGGGGGAGGATTGGAGGTGCTGACAAAACTTTTTGAGACCATTCTTACCAATGTTTGTTCATCTCCAACTTCACTTATATAACTCCACACTTTCAGATTTTTAACTTGATATTTTTACATTTATTATTGCCAATTTTTTTTTTGGGTGGGGGGCTCTTAAATGGTGGAGGCAGCTGTGGAGTGGCACACCCTGACCGTGCCTAAATTCAGCCCTGGTGATAGTGACAAGGCGTGCTTGTCGCTAGGCTTGCAGCGGCCGTCGCCAGTTTGGTTTTAAACCGGATATGACATCAGGTGAAACCTAAGGATATAGACACACAGCCTGCATGGCTGCTGATTGAGTAAGAGCTTCGGTGATTTAGAATCCCATTAATTTGCCCACACACACACGAATCGGAGCATGGGAAAATTTACCACATGTTCAAGGATAATCTTATGCATAAGCAGATTAGATTTACAACTGAAAGCTTTCTGAAAACGCCCAGTGAAATTTACATTCCTCAGACAGGATCCGAGACATTCGTTTGAATCAATTTAGTTCAATATCGATGACATTTAAAACTTAACAGAAAAACCAGAACAAAAAAAAAAAAAAAATTCTTTACTAGCGGTATTGTTACTTGTAAAATTCAGGTCTTTCTGTTAAGTTTTAAATGTCATTGATATTTAACTAACTTTATTCAAACGAATGTCTAAATTTATTAAAACGAAAGGAAAAAAAATGTAGGCCTGCGCCCCGAGGCAAACCCAAACGGCGTTCGTCTAGCATGGCAGTATTATTGCTAGAGAAAAGTCTTCACTATGCTTGAAATTGAACTATCATGCATGCACATTAAGTCACAAAGTGACGCAAAGCAGTTCTATGCAACAGCAAGACACAAACACAGGAAGAAGAGACAACCTACATGATATCGGATGTTGAAGACTTCTTACAGGTCGCATCAGCGGGAGCTGTAGCTGCTGAATGATTTCTGACCTTGATGGCTTCCACTGCTAGCGTAACGAGCTTCTGAAAGCATAACACACCATCAACTCCAAAAAAAATGTTGAAGGGGTCATAGCTAATTTATCAACTTCGTCACCTAGGTTAAAATAATGTTTACGTTCCGGGTTAAGTTTGATATTCTTTGTAATCTTACAAACTATAATAATGCGAAACAATATGACATTATCACACCGATGACACTCCCAATGTTTTCTGCGTATCGCTTTTAAAAATAAAATTCGGAATTTTCATTGATGACACTGGAATGAGCACCAAGATGTCGGCCGAAGAGAATAATTAACTGTTTTCCGTTGGGTCTTAAATTTATAAATATGTACACAATGTCACAATAACAACCCTAATTTAGAATTAGAAATAAATGACGTATGCCTTCACTGTACCGTAAAAACTAAGCTCAATATCGCGATCTCTTGCTGGCAACCACAATCTTTAGAATTTAAACTGCTAACCGTTAAAACCAAACTAACCATTAAAAGTTGCCACATAGCCGCGCCCGCTCTGCCGCAGAACAATGTGGTCAATTTTTTGCCGATATGCAAAACAGGCGGAGTGTCATATCTTATTTACTTCTTATAATCTTTGATATTTTATTGAGCAAAAAAAGAACCAAGCCAAAAAAACATAAAATAATATCAAAACAAATCAAAGATTTGCATAATTTAATAAAAATATGCCTATCATAAAATTAATCATTTGTAAATTTGCTGCATACAGTCAAATAAAAAGAAAATCACTTTACCCATTTACAGTCATACTATAACATTAGCAAGTATTTTAAACAAAGGCTGATGATTTAGAACGTCGTGTAATCGACCAATTCTGCTAAATTTAAGCAAAGATTTCACACAGTGAAGTGACTCTCTCACTCAAATTGGAAAATGTTACCCTATAAATTACAGTTCCATTCCTTTTTGCCCAATCATTATCAGTAAGTTCACGACTGCATCTGGTCTATAATTTTACCTTCACAGCTTCTCTGTTAGCACTGATGGCTTCCATGGCCTCAGATCTGTCTGGAGGCAGCTCCTCCTCGTTGCTCCACTCAACGCGATCTGCCCACCGCACCAACTTGACCAGACTCACGTTTACCTCTACTCTGTATACAACATACATAAGAGACTTAGAGATTAGTTAACTTACTGAAAATAATTGTGTACAATCACGTGTTGGAAGTCACTTAGGCCTATTGGAAGTTTGTAAAATAGTTAGCAGACTTGAAGCGATTGGCGAGTGACAATTCTTTGAGAGAAGAAGAAGAGTGAATGAAAACGTATGTGTAACGAGAGAAAATTCAAGGAGAGAATTTATGCACATTTTTAAAGAAAAGGTTTAGGATAGACACAGGAAAATACTTTTTCAAAAATAAAGTAGTGGAACAGTGAAATCAACTTTCCAAAATCGTCATCCAGACAACATTGGGGCCTCGGGGCAACATCCACGTAAACCGCGTAAACCATGTCTTTAAATTTCGTGTTAAGGCCTACGTTACATATATACGAGATGGTATCATACATGTAGTTAATGGAAGTCAAGTCATATCTAAATTTGTTTACCAGTGGCAGAGCAAACCAGCAGCAAAAAATATAACAGCAGTCAAATAATAGCTTAAATTATTATAATTAAAGACAATTAACAACCGATTCTCCTACTCTAGCACTGGCAGGCTGCCAGACAGGCTAATTTAGCCAAACTATATGCCAGATCGTGTGAAGTTCGTGAGAATCTCGCTATCGTGTGATCGGTTTGACTCAATGGAGTTTGGTCCAGTTGGCTTCAGCTAATCATCAGAAGTCCAAGCTGATCTTATTGCATTGTGATTAGCATCAAATAATTGAAATAATTATCAGGCAATACAACAAAGTCCAATAAATCTAATTAGGCTAATTCCCATCCAACATTTCTGTCAGTGCAAATTATACACAATTCTAATTAATTTAAAAATAAATAAGTAAATAATTAATTAATTATTTAAATCCTTGGCTAAAGTCAAATGAAATCAGGGTGCAGAAACACCCTGCTTGGCAAGAATACAATTTTCAAGTTCCGCAAGGAAGGAAGAGCGGAGTTTACCTTTCTCGCTGCAGTGTTTCACTGGCAAGTGCGTGAAAAAGATCCATGATCACTTCCAGCAGGTCAGTGACGGATAACGTCAACAGCTGCGGAATGCCCTTGTCCACCACGGCTTGGATGTACCGCAATGACTGTAACACCTTGTTCAACTTCTTCTCAAGAACTTCTGCTTCCTACAAAACAATGGAAGTTAGAAACTGGACTTTGATCACAGATAATGTACTAGATTGTAGCTTATATTTCTTTATACTATGATAACAAGTTAATAATTAAATGAATCAAATAAACATCGTCACCATGATATGGTTATATGTATAATTTAGGAGTATTTTGCAATATCAGTTCTCAGTATCATAGATAACACACTGACTGATCTCTCTGGGCTTCAAATATGACTAGTAGTTCGGCCGTGGTTGCACATATATACTACAAAGATGTGCAAGTAAATTGCAAATTCGAGTAAGCTATAGATCCCTGACGAGTCAAGTGTGTCATAACTTCGTAATTAACAGTAATACTAGTGATAGTGTCATTGATATTTCTTTCAATGGAGCCTAAACAGGAGTAAAACAATAATGGAAGATATGTGTAAATATAATTATTACATGTAGATACACATACACTGTATGAAGAATTCAAAAATTGCCCTTAGGACTCCCTGACAAGGTGTCCAAGAAAATTCACTCTACGATGTTTTCATGTTATAGCCTATTGAAGTTTTCTTTGAAAGTTCTTAAGTTGGTCCCTAACAGAAAATGTACCTGCCACAAATTTGACAAATTTAATTATTAAATTGATATAAATCTATCAATTTAATAATTAAATTTATTTAAAAAATTGAAGTTCTTGATTATGTATATATAAATTATCGACTTAGAAAGTGAATAGGGATTCAAAATCATTTGATAATCACCCAAATTACTAGAGCTCACTGAGCCATGCTATTTCTAAGCGATTATATAACTTGATTTGATCACGTCAAATATTGTCTATGCCCAAAATAACCATTTTTCTTTTCTGTAATAAAAAGCCTTCAATTTTGGTAGTAGGCTGCGAGTGCTCCAGAATTGACAGTATTCACTTTTCAACATCTGTATATATTGGACACTAATGACGTTAGAGTATTTCAATGGAAAAAATACTCACGTTTTTCCTTGTAATCTTGTCAAGTTTGACCCCGTCGCTGAAGCTACCAGTTCGAACCAATATCGGCTTCTTTCTGTTCACGGTTGACGTCAGCTTATCCGCAATGATGTTCGATGTCTTTCGAAAGATTTTTGCAGCGTCATTTTTAAACGACACGGCCTTTTTCACCGCTTGTGATCCGGTGGATGCCCTGGCATTTTTGGCTGTATAAGAAATTGAAATTTAAAATATATTAGCATGATAGCATCAAGCATAGATAGTGGTGGCGTTGGAAGCAAATATTTAGAGTGGCGGCCGCCAAAATTTCATGGGGCGGCGCAACCTCATTTCCGAGCCAATATAGCCATTTATGAAAACGTGACGTCATCGCGACGTCATCGTATTCTATCTGTGCAAACACACGTGCCAAGCAATATTACAGTGCAGCGTTTCGGCTGTTTTTATCTTTAAACTGGAGAAGCTACGATAAGCAGGCCTCAGTACATTATCTCGAACCACATTTTCAATAAACAAGACAATGTGGGAACGATGCGCAATATTTAATACCTCATTGGTTTTTGCTGCAATACAGTGAAGAAAAATGATAAAGGCTTAAAAATAGCGCCATGCCAGACAGACTCGTCGAGGCTCGATGCCTGTCGAGGAGGAGGCTGGAGCAGATGCTTTGCTAAGCGAAGTCGCAAAGTCGCAGTCACATTTGAGTCCCAGTCGCAAAGTCGTAAAGTGCATTTTAACTAAAATATCCGACTAGGGGTTAAACAAATATAGCTGTAACAGTGTCAATGTGAATAACCAAAATTTTGTGAGTTGCACAGTTTTGTGTTGTTTTCGGCAGAATAGTGATCATCGCTGAAAATCATCACCATCATAAATACTTCATGCAAATTGGAGATGTGTACCTACTTGTGTCATGACATTAACGTAGAATGGAGGTAAAACATTCCCAAAATATATGGAAGCACATGCGAGACAAGTCAATAAGACCATCCACTTTGAATCATAATGTAGGCCTACACGTATGGTCAGATAATTAAACCCACTGATTTTTCATAACATATGCATACAGCAAAAAATACGAATAAAATTGGTACGTTAAACTTGACATGACTTACCTGGCACTACAACGTTGTCTGACATGTCTGTTTAGTTGGATTCAGAAATAGGCTACTGGTTCCGCTTACTAGTATAACGTAAAGAGCATCCGTTGAGAAATTGTTATAGTTGCACTATGTCCATACATGTAGATACGATGTCATGTAGGGCGGCTATCTACTGTATGACATCCAACGTCACCAGACATTTCAATGACAGTTCGAAGGACTACAATCATTTATTTGCAAGCGATTTTGTCATTTGCAGCAGCAGCAGCAGCAGCAGCAGCAGCAGCAGCAGCAGCAGCAGCCGCAACGGTAGCAACGGCAGCAACGGCAGCAACAGCAGCATCTGTAGCAGGAGCATGCAGTGGCAGTAGCAGCCGCAGCAGTAGTCAAGCTTAGCAGCTGCTGTTATAGACTCATAGCCCACATGTATACTACGTAACAATAACAATCGGTGGTCAATTTTCTGTCAATTCTGAGACGCAATTATCGTGAACGGCAATTATTAGTGAACGGAAGATTTCCTGTTCAACGCTTGTTTATTGTGTTAACCTTTATTGCCTTCAGTGTGTAAAACTGTGGTTTAAAGCTGCAGTGTTGTCTATGACATGTTTTTGTCGAATTTTGTGAAGTCTTGTATTAGTTGTAACACTAACTTGCAGTATTCTTTGGATGAGATTTTTCAGTTTGATCATTTGCTGTTTGTAGTTTGATCGTGTAAGTCAAGAAAGATGTATTTTATTTTACCGCTTATTTTAATACTAGATAGGCCTACTTGAACATTTTGTCCTATTTTCTCTATTTTGTGGCTATTAGGCAATAAAATTGAAATGACTTTGTTGCTTGAAACTTGGCTGAATTATTTCAGCCACAGTGTGTGTCGCAATATTTTTTGGTATTATATATGAAGCTTTTATTCGACACAAAGTCAGACATAACATAAACAGCAACAGAAAGAAAGTAGCAAGAGAGTGACA
>JAQIWG010004763.1:0-15507 GCA_034695025.1 Chamaedrilus cognettii | reverse complement strand
CTCATACATGTACAAAAGAGAGCTCATACATGTACAAAAGAGAGCTCATACATGTACAAAAGAGAGCTCATACATGTACAAAAGAGAGCTCATACATGTTCAAAAGAGAGTTAACACAAAATAGAGTTAAAATGCAACAGTAGGGTGCTGACCAGGCATGCACCATGGTTGCGGCAGGGCCGGTAGGGACACCCGGCGGGCCGCAGTTCGCAGGTCGTGCCGCTGTAGCCCGGCGGACAGACGCACGTGTAGCTGCCCTGGCCCGTGTTGCTGCACGTCGCGCCGTTCTGACAGGGGGTGTGACGCGTGCAGTAGTTGAGGTCTGCTCAAATTAATTTCTAAAATTGTAAACTCAATTTTAAATGTGCAGGCGTATCATTATAATCGTTGTGGCTGAGCGGTCTAAGTCGCAGAGCACGGATTACCGGTTCGACAGTGCGTCGGTTCGAATCCCGACCACGGCAAAGATTTTTGAGTCACTTTATTCACCCTTTAGCAAAGGTGGTCTAAGTTCGTCAGCTCTGCAAATAATCATCCATGAGGGTGGAGCCCAGTAGAGAAGTTAAAGTAGGAAGTTAAAGAAGAAGATACTAATATAAATAATCATCGCTTTTAACGTCCATTCTAATGCGTTACAGGCAAGCCTGTAACGTCATGTCCATGCTAACAAGGTCAGACGCTTTTATTGAAGCTGAGTTTTTACAGCCGGATGCCCTTCCTGTCGCCAACCAGAATAATTAATTACCCTAGACGATGATTATCTGCTAGCGACACTTAGAAGTGCTTAACAGCCTTGCTGAAGGGCCTGTAATGCATAATTTCATAGTTGCCGGCGCGAGGACTTGAACCCAGGTCTCTGAGACTCCCGTCCAACGCCTTAGCCACTAAACCACAGCGCCTCGTTGAGGCTACATATGAAAATCGACGACAGCGGCGTATATGGGCCTATGCGCTTTTTGAAAGCTGACCAGTTGTACTACGCTGGTTTTAGAAGGAGCAGGCGTAACGCTACGCGTCATGGCTAAACTAAACCCTTTTTTCTTTCAAAAATTAAACTGCTAAAAATAAAAATAAAGCATAACCGTGATTATCTGCAATATAATCGTTCATGTAGAAAACACACGCCTACCTTAAGGTTTCGAAGGTTATGTTTATTCCAAATAACGATCATTATTGGTACTACCAAACTATTATTATGGGCATCTCAAAAACATTATAGTTCCTCATCGCGTCGTGGTGTCCCTTCTCTGTAGGCCTATGACGTCATGCTCTATACATAGACCGTTTAACTTTTTTTAGGCCTTTTTCAGCGTGACCATCTACAACAACGCAAAAGTACTATGTCGTATAGCTCAGCGCTTAATCTTTGCTTTAAAATTCAACCTGAAAGTTTCAAGTTCGCAGTTAATTCCACAGGGTATACAAATTCGGTTGAATGCTCAGTTAGGCAACAATGACCATACCAACTAAGAAAACTAAGAAACAAAGAAATTGAAGAAGAAGATCACTGGAGTTATTCGGTCCAGTGAAGTGTTTTTATTGTGCAAATGGTGCGGCGTACCTTGGTTGCAGACGGGTCCCCCCCAGCCCTCCACGCACGAACACTGCCACGGCTGCGCGCAGACCCCGTGCAGACAGCCAGGATAGCGCACGCACTCATTGCAGTCCGCGCCAGTCCAGCCCAACCTGCAACTACAGCGAGCGGCCGATCGGGACATATTATCAGGGTTTGTTTTAGAAGGCGTAGTACGCCTAAAACAAGGTTTTTAAAAATTCCCATGCCTAAATAAAAGCAGAGAGGCGTAGCGTTACGCATAAAAATCAATAAACAAGGAGAACGCCTACTCTGTAGGCTACTCCATTTTTGATGGCGTCGGCGTAAGACGACGCGACTTTATTAATATGGAGACGTAATGCTACGCCGGTTTCATCAAAGCTAAAATTAATTTTGCCTATTATTATCAGTGTGCGCGTGATGACGAGCGAGGCACATTGGTGTAGAGGTTAAGGCGTCAGACGTGAGTCCCAGAGACCTGGCTTCGAGTCCCCTCGCCGGCAACTACGAAACCATGCGTTACAGGCCCTTCAGCAAGGTTGTTATACTTACACGTGTCGCTAGCTACTACCCCGTGCCGGCTAATTATATATTTGGTTGGCATCAGGAAGGGCATCGGGCAGTAAAAACTCAGCTCCAGCAGTCCTCATTGGGGCGCAAACGCTCAATCCTGTGTGAAAACATTGACATTAAGATAGTATATAATTAACAAGGTTAGTTAGTTGTTTAGTTTAAAACTAATCTATCTACATTGTGTTAAACAACTCTATATCACACCTACATTAACCGACACGGACATTAACAGACAAAAAGGGCGATTAGCTAGTCACAGTAGTTATTAGTATTAGTATTATTATCACAGGACAGAACGCATGCAATGCAAATGCATGATAAGAAATCAAGACAAGAAATCCGAAATGTCGGCGGAACTCACACTAGCTTCATATTTTCACTGTATATTAAATTTAATAATTTAATTTTTTTTTTTACATGCTTTCTTAATTTTATGTCAAAGCCAATGCGAGACATATGAGTAGGGTAGGCCTTTGTTAACTATAATAGCTGATACATCAGTAGCGATAGTAACGATGTGCTGAAAAGTGACTGACTTGCATTCAAAGGGAACCGTGCAGACACCATGTGTCAGGTTACAGCTCTCGGGACAAATTGCTGCAACGACGACAGAGTTATGGATAAGATAGACGATACAATCGACTGCAGACAGGATTACAATGCTTGGATGATTCAATGGATGACAGATCATGCACCACATTGGGTCATTTCAAGTCCACAGTGTTACGATTGAGCTGGAGTTGAGTTGTTTTTTTTTGAGTTTTACACGTTAGATTCACATTCATATTCACATTCGGAATAACATTATAATGTCAAAACAGACGCACAACAGCAAAAATGAGTATGGATGCGAATCTAACTTGTTAAACGTTAACTCAACTCTAACTCAATCGTAGTACCGTGGACTTGAAATGACCCATTGTAGGCCTACTGTATTGCATTATCCCTGTTGTAGAATATTCTACCGCTATGCAATCGTGTGCAAAACATGGCACAGTTCCTTATTCCAAGTACAAGAACTACACAGCTTCTCCATAACTGCCATTGAAAATGTGCTTCATTTCAATTAGAAATTCAATGAATATTTACATTCAACATAATTAATTACATACAACTTGACATAGGCCTACGGCGCTAAAGAAAAATAGGTATTTATGATAAATACAGAAATACATCAACGTTACACGACGTCATAAATTTTCAACAAAACAATTTAACATTGACATGAAATTTAAATTAACATTGAATAATTCAATATCAAAATCATTTTCCGCATACTATTCACTCTATACACAATAATCAGGCAACAAAATGTCTAAATTGGCTTACCGTTCTCACAGTACTCCCCCGTCCAGCCGGGAAGACAGGTCCTCCCCCCGGCCCCCCCCGGATCTCCCCCACCCTCTCCCCCACACGTGTAGTGCCCCAGTAGGTCGTCGCGAGGCACACAAACCTCAGTACACACATCACCATAGTAAGTTTCAGCACATGTGACTCGGTAGGAATAGGCCAGCCGCCTGGAGGAACCGGAAGGAGGGGCGGTAAGCCCTGGTGACGGGGGGCTGCGGGCAGGGGAGACAGAGGTCGGGGGAGAGGAGAAGGGGGGGAGGGTGTACGTTTCGTGAGTCCAGCTGGTGCTGATATTGACTGGGTAGCGCTGGATGGCCATGCGCCCTACCAGCGTACGCGGACTGCCTGCAGTGCAACGGTCAAAACTTGCTCATTTGTATCAATACTATGCAATGCATAGCGCGAAGGGTAGATTAGCAAATTTAAAGAGAGCGTTTGTGTGCGAAGCATGTCTATCAGGGAAAGTAGTCCAGCTGAGTGCCAGAGAAGCGAAAGTAGGGGAGAACACATTTGAAAGAGCAGGAAAATATACATATCTTGGTGATATGATTCTACCGCACCCTTTACCAAGGGTGAACTTCATGCACACTTAACAAAGGTGCTTAATTTGGTCAGCTCTGCAAATAATCATCCAATAGGGTGGAGTGCAGTACTATAGAAGTTGAGGTTGAAGTTAACGCCAATGGGGGCGTAGAATCTGCTTCGGTGATAAGGACGAGAGTGCCGATCTGAGAGCTAGAATGGGGTTGGAGGCAGTGAGGGAGGTGGTGAGAACAATAAGTTCTTGAATAAGTTCTTGCCCTGCATCACTCCGCACTGCTACGCGCCAGAACTGTTATGTCTTTCTTCTTTATACTCGCTCTCTTTGAAAGACGATCAGGCGCGCGTGGCAAAAAATCGTATAGGTTCACTCAGTTTATAAAGATAATAGGTTTTTCAGCAAGGAAAAACAAAATAGTTGAAACTGAACCAAAAGCTGTTGAGATGGACATATACATATCTTCGCTAATAGGCTGACAAACCGCACAACTTGACATTATTTGATTGAACATAATTTCAACAATATCAACATCAAACAATATTATTTGTCTGAACACGTCTGTTCATTTCAGAGTTCTGACAAATAATTAATGGTCGGGACACGTTGTTGCTTCGTAAGCAGGCAGCTGCAGCATCTCACAACAGCAAGAAGAGATCTGTGCCTCACACAACTGAAGTGAAAGATGTTCTAAAATGTCTGGAACGTGACATGTTTCACATCAATCAGTTGAATAGAAACCAATTCTGTGACGATAATTATGTATTCGGCCAAAAATTGTGAATGGGATCTCGTGAAAAACACGTAGGCTTAGGCCTAGTTTGATCTTTTTCAAGTAAAGTTGAATCTTATAACAGAAAATTGTACTTGATGAGAATGACCAGCGCAGCGCATAGCTTTGCTACGCTATAGCTATTATGTGTTAACATTCCTCAAATCGATAACAACACACAAATACAAGAGAATGCATAAAATGAAGCAAACTAAATAAACACAAGCTACTAAGGCCTAAAATGTCAGTATAGTGTATGCAAGCAAGAATATGAATTTGTAAGAGCATTAGAGTCAAAATATTCAAAAAATTATTTGGACCAAAAAACTGGTATCTTGTGACAGCCCAGACCATTTTTCTTGAATGTAGGAAAATCTGAAACAAATGAACAATAATTGGTATGGCAAAGAAACGTAACTATGGCAGGCGAACCCTTTGAAAAAATTCACACGCCTGAGATAAATAATATTCTGCTGCTTGAGAGTACTGGATAAAATAATTTATTTCAAAACTTAATACTTTAGGCCGTAGCGGTATTGATTTATTTTGTTTGCTTAATTTTTTGTACGCTCTTGTGTGTTTGTGTGTTGCTACCGATTTGGGGAAAAAGAACAGAATGCCTAAGCAAAGCTAAGCTATGCCGTGGTCAGTATAGCCTGCAACATAATGAAACAGAAGTTCAGTCAATTGAATTCAGAAAGATTTATGGCTGGTTTCTCCAACACGGATATAATGGTGGTTCACGATTTAACTCACCTTTTTGCATAGGCTAAATCCTGAACCACCATTAAATCCGTGTTGGAGAAACCAGCCCTTAGTGCTGATTGAAATATTCCGAACTAGCCAACTGACCGGCAGAAAACTGATGGCACTCAGTCTACACCATCACTTATTGCACCCATTAACTTACTACTGATCTGCCCTGATCGCACTCGCCAGACGTGCGCGTGTGCAGTCCGAGAAATTGAGTGCGCGCCGCAGTCTAGACTATAGACAACAACTATTTCTTCCTGGGTCACGTGACCCTGTCACATCCGGCGAGGTCACCAGGCCCCCTACAAGTCTTGAATTATCCCACAATTGTGCTATTGATAGTACTATTGCGCCGACAACTAGAATTTGAAACAATGGCCTTATACCGGTAATATACGAATAAATAAATACGGGTACGGGTAAGTGAGTGAGCACACGCACACATACACTCGCGTTTTGTGGCCGCATTCCCCGCTTACGCAGGGGTAGGCCATTGGGTTAAAGTGAGTGAGCAGCAACAGAATTTTCTGCCTTTGAATTTAGGCTACACAATCTTCATTCATAGGCTATTTTGATGAAAATGGCTTCAAAGAAAAAAGAAAAGAAAACCAGTGACAAGAAGAAAATGCAAAGAAATGATTGACCATCTACTTGCAAATGAATCGTATGAAAGCATGAAAAGAAGGCCCAATATTGGTCGGATGAGAGTGATCGAATGCCAGGGACCCGCCACTTACATAAGTTCAGTTTTAAATTTTTGTAGTTTAGGGATCGTGTGTAGCACAAAGACTGTACATGTTCGGATCAGTGTAAGAGAGCCGGCACAGAACCGCTCCCCCGTCAGTAGTCGCCTTTTACGACTCGCTTGGGGAGCTCTGGGCTGCAAGCCAATCTGTCTGGCTGGCCCAGGAAACAAAGAGTTCCCCGGCCTGCAGCGGATACTTAAGTACGTGACAGCCCACTAGAAATAGATAATGACTGATGGGCCTATGACCCCAAACCTAACTCAGTAACCTTAACCCTGAGTACCGATTCCAACTTAACCATTACCCTAGCCAATCCCTAATTCCATAAGTTAAATTTATTTCTAAAAACAGCACAACCGTACGGCGATTCGAACGACGCCCGTAGCGGACGAGTGGCGCCAGCTGTCCAGTGGTCGTAAACTGCTCGGCTGGTGAAACGTGAAATTCCTCAAGAACGCCTGGGGCTCGCACATCCACCATCCCCCGGTTAGTTAACAATGACGCAGCGGCGGCGCTATGGGGAGGGGGGGCAAAGGGGAACATAGCCCCCCCCCCCAACTTAGAAAGTTAACACTCCCCACTAGCCCTCCCACTTTTCTAGGTGCCAAGGGGCCAAGTGCCCCGTTATAAAAATGGAGGATTTGAGTATATGAGAAGTCATGTATTAAACGTTGCGGAGGCGAAAAGTTTCTGTCAGCACCCCCTTCCACCCCCCCCCCGCTCGTGACTTCTGTCCGGAAAAGAAAAAAGGAAAGAAAAACGCCCTGGAGACTGCTAAAGTTTCAGTACTTTCAAGACTCCCCTGAAGCTAGCCCCCTCCAAATTTTTCCTATGTCCCCATTTGCATCTCCCAAAAAAAAACCATCCTGGCGCCACCACTGCAATGGCGGCCGTTAGTTACCGGTGATGAAGAGTATTTAGTCACGATCTAGTCAATCTGTGCCGACGGGTTCCTGTCAATTATTCTGGGGCATTAGTTACAACCCATTGTCAAAGGTCAGAGTGAAGTAATAATTAACGGACGACAGGTTCGGTCTCGGTTCAGTTAGGTGAAATATTTGAAGGCCTAGAATTTATGGTTTTGGTTCATCCGGCTGCAGTTCAGCATACATGTGGAACTACTGCTACTTCCTCCCTACAAAAATGGCTGTACTACAGGCCTAGTTCTTAGTATTAGTAAAGAGATTTATTGTATCAAAATCAAATAAATTTTTATCACATAAGAATACAATATTCATGAAAATGTTGATACTAGAAGAGAACTCAAAGGATAACGAATTACAATCCAAACATATTTATTGATATATCTGATAATTTTAAATTGATTGAACCCATTAACTTTAGAATCTAAAGTTAATCGGTTCAATCATTGTAAAGTTTTCAGATCCAATAAACTGAAAGAATCTGATTGAAACGTGAGGCATTAAAAATCCTTCGATCACAATTTGATGCCTTTAGTCGTCACATTTTCACACATAATATGACGTGATCAAATTCACATAAGCACTCATATTATCACACAAAAGATTCAAGTTTGGGAAAAATCGGTTCTAAAGATAATATCGGCACAATTGGAATGCAAAATTGCATGAGATAGACATTTTTGTCTCGCATATCGCTCCAGAATATAAAGCAAATTAACGATTTCAGAGTTGATTATATCATTGGCCAAAAGAAATCCGCACATTGAATATATGTTGTTTTAACTTCACTTTCACTATGGGCAATTGCGTTATAAATTTTAAATGCATAATGTTTACTTTATGTTAACAAAAGCTTGACTTTGTATTGATCCTAATTTTACCAATAGTTTCAATCTATGTGATAAAACGCTAAGTGCTTCATGTGAGCCTGTGGTTCGTTGCTTTTAGTCTGCTGCAGTGACGTTTATTTTAATGCCGTGTGTTCTTATTCTTTGTGACTGAAAATCAATTCAATTCAATTCAATACACAATGTTAGATAAAATTATCACAGTGAAAAAAGCTGGTGGGGGCCTTACCTTGTACGGGCTCCTCACTGGTTAAGTCGTGGAAGAACTCCATGATCAACGAGAAGGATTTCTGTAATAACATACATATGTAACCACGTGATTATCTCATCATCATCATCATCATTTACGTTTTACGTTCACTTTTCCATGTCAGCACAGGTTGGACGTTTTCCACGATCTGACTCCCCCACAACTCTCCATTCCTTGCCATCTCTCTATTCGCGCCTCGCTCCTTTATATCGCTCTCTACCGCCTCCTTCCATGTTTTCTTCCCCCTCCCTCTTCCAACGATCCCTTCCACCTTAATAAATCGACAAGCGGATACCCAGTCTTCCTCGTTCATGCGTTCCACATGTTTAAACCACCTCAGTCTCCCCTCCTTTGCAATGTCCGTTATACACACGACACCGAACCGTTTTCTCAAATCTTCGCTTCGACAGTTGTTCTTTATCGACACTCTACACATCCATCTCACCATCGTTCTCTCTGTCGTCTCTACTCTCCGAAGATTAGAGAACATCACAATACGATATGAATATCATCACAATATTTAACTATGATGAATACGAGCAAAAAAAATCCGCACGTAGGTTAATATCGCGTAATCCAAGTAATAATACGCGAAAGGCGCAGCCAAATGCAGCTCTCAATGCAACTTTCCATGAATACTATGAAGCTTTGTTTTTGAACTATACTTAGGCAAACGAATGACATCTAGTACCGTATACAAACACAATTAATCTTTACTAAGCTAGTATTGCTTTGAATGGTAAATTAATTGCTACGATTTGTTGCAATATTATATCTATCTTCTCTCACGTTGCAGCAACATCACGATTTAAAAAAATGATTATTTGTGCGCTCGACATGAAACGATGTTCATGCACCAACTTAGCAGTTGACGCACTCAAACACACTCAGCTTCCGATCTGAATATCAGTCAGCGGCAGCTTCAAAACATGCTAGAATTATAAGGCTCTTTTCCGACATCTTTTTCTCCTACTGCACACTAAACATTTGTAACGTGTTCAGGATCGTTAAATACGTGTCCATTTAATCCTCCGGAACTTTTTTTTCGTTTTTTGTGGTCTAAGAACCGTGTGTAGCACAAAGACTATAATTATACAGTCCAGTTCTGTGTAAGGGAGCGCACAGAACCGATCCCCCTTCTTTAGTCGCCTTTTACGATTCGCCCGGGAAGCTCTGGGCTGCAAGCCAATTCTTTGTTTCTCGGATTGCAGGGGGTAATTGGTCCGGAGCCGTAATTGTGGTCCCAATAGACGTCATGTAGACGCCGACACGGACTCAAAACCAAATATTATACTCATCACTATTCACTATAGTACCATGCAGCAGAAGGCCTAATACATGAATGTCACACAACTAATTAAGCATGAGCAGATGCTAAGCACATGCCAGGAAGAAGATATAAATGGTCACAAATTTTTGAAGAGTTGGGCACGGTCCATCAATGACTTTTCTGTGCCGTTTTAATTTCACAATTTTCCACAGACTCGTCAGCATAAAAATTATCAGCAGGTCAGTACACTCTTGCCACTACACCACTACACCACTACACCGCTACAGCACTACACCACTACACCGCTACAGCACTACACCACAAGCAATCTTGCTTATCAAATCATTTTAAAAGCCAATTTGGTGGTTTGAAGCTCCCGTCGCTCAGCCTGGCAGATTTAATGTCTGCTTGTACATCCACTTCATAGTCTGATTATTCTTTGAAATAAATACTAACATAGCTTCAAGTTTTGTTGCTTTTAAACTTACATTGTAAACTAACCGCCTTTTTTGACAGCGAGTATGTTAGTGTCCATGTTTTCACACAGGTTAGACGTTTAGCGTCCAGAAGAGGACTGTTGGAGCTGGCTTCTACGGCCGGATGTCCTTCCTGACGCCAACCAAATAAATAATTATCTGGCATGGGGTTAACAGCTAGCGACACTTGTGTGTTTAACAGCCTTGCTGAAGGGCCTGTAATGCATGGTTTCATAGTTGCCGGCGCCGGGACTTGAACCCAGGTCTCTGGAAGTCGCGTCTGATGCCTTTACACTACACAACAGCGTCTCACATGTTTTGTTGCATTTCACGCATGAAAAGCATCATAGAAATTGAAAACACCCCGCCCGTAAATCAAATATATCCCCTAACTTTTTCGCTCCGTTGAAGCTCATGATTCAACTAATTATTCATCAACAGTGATCTCACCGTCTAAAAAATTTGATTTTGACGAATCCGTGGCTAACTTCGGCGAAATGTCACTGATGATTTGTTTGCTTTTTGTCTTTTAGGGACCGTGTGTAGCACAAAGACTATATACATTATACAGCCCGGTTCTGTGCAAGGGAGCCCGAACAGAACCGCTCCCCCTTCTTTAGTCGCCTTTTATGACTCGCCCGGGGAGCTCCGGGCTGCAAGCCAATTCTCTGTGCCCCGGCCTGCAGGGAGAAAGTCACCGATAAAGTCAGGAACATAAAGTGAGCAGTGTCGCCACCTACCGGCCAGGAGAACGTGAAGTGGAACTGAAACAAAAGCGGATCTCGGTCATCCGTCCGATTATCCTCCTCTTCGCCTCCCTTCACGACGCCATCTGCCGAACGATTCGACCGTGACATTGTCGAATTAGAAAAATTAAGAACGGGAATGTGGGGGACGGAGACGGGGAACGAATTTCTGCCCAGAACTCCCGATTGCCGTTCCCCGTATGAACACGTTGGGTTGCTGGGAATGTTGGCCATGTAGTGACTGAAGCACACGCGAACAAAAGTTCTGCAGGGGAGGGAGCAGGGGGCAGTTGAACCCTCCAGTACCCCAGGGGGTGAGCTCCCCGAACAGCAAAGACCTGACGCCGCCAAGCCCCGGTCGTTCTCGAATGACGTCAGTCTGACCTCAAATACACCCGTGGCCGATACCTGTCAGGCAAAGAGATGGATCAAAATACTATAGAACATGGAATTTTCGCGTGCATGTAATTTTGGCGAATTTCACGAATCGGCAAAACTTGCAAAACTTGCATGCGCAAAAATAAAGCTGCAGATGCTGTTAATAACGGACAGTCCACAAAAACGCAAAAAGTAGGCTTAGGTGAAGCATAATTTCTTAGAGCCAAAACCGCCAAAATGACATGCAGCAAAAATTCTACGTTTTCAGTACTGATTGGCCCATTTTGGCCCAAATTTTGGACAGATGAAAACACAGAAACATCTATTTCTGGCATTGAACATAAAAAACAGCAATGTTGCTCATCTGTAGTTCTGTGCGGTAAGCCAGTATTTCTTGATTTCAGCATTTTAAATTCTTAGAGGCACGGTTCAATTGAGGCATTTTATCAATTTGAAGCTTTAACACAGAAGAACTCAATAAAAACACAAGGCAACACAAGATAGTGTCATTTGATCAACGCAGCAAAAGCTAAAAAGTAAGTTTGTTCTGAAAGACAATCTTACGTTGGGTTGGTGCGTTGATCAAATGACACTATCTTGTGTTGCCTTGTGGAGCAAATTCAAAGATGGCCCTAGGAATATTATTGAATATTATTGAATATTATTCGTAGGGCCATTAACCGAGTAGGCCTATAGGTCAACCGCAACTGCAAATGATATTTCTGCTCTGGCAGGGTCTGAAGAATAAACTTGAATGCGGTAGTAAGAAATAGTGAACAAGCAGTCCAAATAACGCTTTCCAAATCTCTATTTGCCATCGAGGGCAGTTGCCTACATCAAATCGTAGAAATTCAAAAGTTTTTCAATTCTACAGTATTATGACGTTTATTTAGTGAAATATGTGCGACAAAATGCTCGCAGCACAGCCGACTCAAGTTCTGACATCAGGCCTGTATTTAATTAGTGCCTCATTGGTTTTGCTGCGTTATAGTGAAGAAAAATTATGAAAAAGGCTTCAAAATAGCGCCATGCCAGGCAGATTCGTTGAGGCTCGCTGGAGTGGATGCCTTACCAAGCAAAGTCGCAAATTCGAAAAGTCGCAAAGTGCACTCAAACTAAAATATCCGGCTAGGGGTTAAGCTCAAAAAATTGATTACCAGTTTTTTGTGTATGTTGCTAATCAAATTCAATTTGGATTGGCAGTTTAACTAATCTGATTAACGGTTTTTATACCGTCATATAATAGTTCATCGGGTTACACAAAACTGTAGAGTCATTATAGTTTATTATTCTTCTCTGCAAATGACATACATGTAGGCTGTAGCAATTGCAACAGTAGGCTATATTATGAAAGAATTGTAGGGCCGCATGCGACTTTAAGTCAAAACCAACGATACCACTCGTCGGTTTATTGAACCTTGATGTAGGCTACTAAAATTGTGGCTTGCAAAAATTGCGAATCAATTTTGTGTTTGATTCGCAAAAAGGAGTCTAATTAATTAATTAATTAATTAATTCGCATATTTCGATGCGAATCCGCAAAGATACAGGCCTGCCAGGCAGCACGATTCGAGCGAAGACTCTCCACCCTCCACCCACCTGAGACCCAAGGAGCAGGTTGAGGAGCAGCAGGCCGGTCACACAGAGAACGTTCACACACCGCGCCATTGTCCCACAGAGAGATGAACACCCGCCGCCCAGTCGACAAGCCAGTCCCTGTTTTGTACAGTTCGTGAGGTCTTCCGTGACCGCGCGCACATGGTAAAGACGCGTTCACATCAGCTCTTCCGGATCTATTCCCGAAAGATATTATCTCCCAATCCGCCCGCAATCCGCTCGCAAGATGCTGTCGTTTAGAGTCGCGTTTAACGAAGCAGTGTTCCAGCAAGACGCGTGTTCCCGCAAGCGATGGCTGTATGATGGTTATATGACACATGTATAGATAGTTAATTGGAAGACGACTGGGAAGATGACGGCAAGATGTTATTTAAACGCTCGAATGTTTCCACAAGAACGTGTTCACAGCCGCCATTCCGTAAGATGGCTCTTCCCGCAAGATGATCTGAAAGAGAGCCGCAAGATCTGATGTAAACGTGGCTTAACAGACAAGAGAAACTTGATATGGAAGATATACTAAGGAACTTGATGTAAAAGATTAACTACAGCAATGGGAACCTGATGTGGAAGCTACACCACGGATAAAAGAAATCTTATGGAGAAGATGCGCTAGGGGTAGAACAATCTTGCTATGGTTATTCACATTCGTGAGTAAAGCCATGCAATTTTTTGTGCGCCTTGTTTCATTATACAGCCACAACCCACGCCGCGTATTCCTTCGTCAGACCTCTATAGGTATCTGTATTCTGACGGCTCGATCATCGCTACTGTTTAAATATTCAGTGTCCTTGTCGTGGAAGAACTGACTTTCAGCTGTAGAGAAGTCAGCCAATCTGAAATATTAACAGGCTTCTTGAATTAAAAAATCAAATGATAACTTTGAAGCTTAAGGAATTTTAACTGTAGTGAGCATAACAAATTAAAAATAAATATTGCAAAATAATGCTCAAAATTGATAGGCCTATAGCCTCAGGCCTATTTCTTCTTCTAAACACGAGACAGATCTTTTAGATCGTGATGTCTGTGACAAAAATACAATAGTTCTTCAGTGTTCCGCAACATGGTAGGTCTTTGGTGTCCAAACCTTTGACGGTTCCACCCTAGCCGATCTTTGGCCTTTCTCTTCATCTCAGCTGTCTCAAGCAGGTCGTCTATATCATCCCGATGCATGACCTTCCCGGTCCTCTCTTTTCCTCAATTCTTCCATCCATCACCTTTCTAAACAAAACCCTTTCCTCTCATTACATGTCCAATCCAGTTTTTCTTTCTTCTGACTATCATTTCGATAATAGTCCTTGCTTCCCCCACTCTCCTCAAGACTTCTTCATTCATTATCTTCTCTGCCCAGCTAATCTTCTCCATTCTTCTGCATACCCACATTTCAAGTGTTTCTTTCTTCGTTCGTTCTCATTCTTAAGCGCCCAGGTTTCGGCGCAGTATAGTGCCACAGACCAAACCACCGCATTCACAATCCACTTTTTCACTTCTGCTGAGCCCTCAAGCCAACAGCTCCTTTCTCTTTCTAAAAGCTAGAGAAAGGAGCTGTTGACTAAAGGGCTCCTCAGCAGGAAAGTGAAAAAACGCAATACCTAGCAAAAATCGATTCTTCTTCTCTGCGTTGTCATAATGAACTAATGCGAATCCGCATTTAACATAAATATATTTAAGTTATATTCATATTATCACAGTAGCGAGGCGCTGTGGTGCAGTGGTCAAGGCCCCGTGGACTGGGAATCCAGCGATCCAGCGTATCAAGTGCTCGCGCCGGCAATGAAACCGTAATACAGGCCCTTCAGCAAGACTTAAACACACCAGTGTCGCTAGCTGCTAACCCCGTGCCATATTATTTGGCTGGCGTCAAGGAGGGCATCTGGCCATAAAAACTAAGGGAAGAAACTTTTTATATAAAGCGACTATGTAAAAATCAATGGTTGCCTCTCTCGTCGTAAACTAACGCCAAAAAAATCAACGCTTCTTACGACTTCTTTTGATTTAAGCCGATCCTATGCCCTCAACCAGTTCCCTACAGGCCTACTCTCAACCCCCAGAACTTCACTTTTTGGGATACTTCAAGCTTTCTGTGTGTAATAAGCCAAGAAGCATCGACAAAGCAAAGACCTGAGGGAAGGGGGTGCAAATGTTATGAGCCACATATCAGGAGAAGTTACTAAGATCGTAAAAAACAACTTTTGCAGCGTACATCAGAGAACACCTGGCACGTGGCGGCGCTCACATCAAACGTGTGTTGTGAACACAGTGCGCGTTCATTTTATATTTGTTATGTAAAAAAACTTTAATTATTTAATCAACAGTTAAAATTATTTGAATCGGTGAAAAAATGATAAAGTCGTTACAGCTCGAAATTAGGTAGGCCTACTAATTATACCTGCCACATCCTGTATAACAACATCTCTTTGATTCAGGAAATTTCACAGACACCCCTGAGGGGGGTTCAACCCACCCAGTTTTTGCTGGACACCCCCCAACGGCTGATCCACCAGGGGGGATGTAATACACCCCCCCCTCCTGGGTGTAATACACCCCTCCCCTATGGGGGATGTTAGAATTTTGCCAAAAAATGCCGTAGGTCAAAATAGAAGTTGTTGATTTTGTGAGCATGTGAGGGGTAAAAATGCTAAAGAACTGGTGTCAAAATGGAGAAGCGCTATTATGAGCATCATGTTAAAGATGGCTTGGAAAATTTCTGTCAGA
>JAQIWG010004762.1:0-15508 GCA_034695025.1 Chamaedrilus cognettii | reverse complement strand
GCTAATTTTATCATACATATCAATTAAAGCCATGTAAGTAGAGTGATTTTTTCTGAAGCCATATTGATTGCTGCAAAATATATTATTGGTATCAAGATAGCTCAATAGTCTGCTATGTACAACCATTTCAAAAATTTTAGAAAAACTCGCAAAACAGAAATCGGCCTATAATTATAAATGTCACATCTCTCACCATTTTTAAACACCGGACAAACCTTAGCAATTTTCAAATTATCAGGAAAAACAAAATTATCGCAATTTGTTGCGATCTGAAAATATGTTACGGGTAGTTATTGTAATTACATTACGGTAGTTATGTTGCAGTGATTAGCACCCTGCTGCGAGACAATGACTGAAAGATGAATATTCTTCTATCTTGTTTATTTTTAAACAGAAATTGTTTTTGAAATTGAAAATAAAAAATACTATTTTGACATGTTTTGCATAGCTTCTGAAGATAATCAGTGTAAAAAATGGGCAGGAACTGTTAAGAATGGCTTTAAAAATGAATATTTACTGCAAGAATGGCTTTAAAAATGAATATTGACTGCAGGAATGGCTTTAAAAATGAATATTGACTGTAGGAATGGCTTTAAAAATGAATATTGACTGTAAGAATGGCTTTAAAAAGTGCTGTCGGTATCCCTCCCACCTCCCGTTCACATGTTCTGCACGGGAGAGAAAATGCGCCCGTTTGCACTCCATGTGTTGCTGGTTACTGGTGTTTCAGAGAAAAAAAAAAAATTTGGTCTACCATTGCAAAATTTGTGTCTACGTCACTGACTGCAGCGCTGTCCACCGTGTGTGTGCAGCAGCCCGGTGCGTTGGCTGACTACACGACGACGCAGTTCCGCAACGTGTCAGGTGTGCTGCGCAACGTGTCCTCTGACGGCGCGTACGCGCGGCGCAGGCTGCGCGAATGCGAGGGTCTGGTGGACTCTGTGCTCGCCGTGCTGCGCGCCGCGCTGCGCCGCGCGGACCTCGACAGCAAGGCCGTGGAGAACTGCGCCTGCACGCTGCGCAACCTTAGCTACGCATGTCAGGAGGTGAGACACGGATCATATACTCAATATCTATAGATCTTTTATTCTTATCAAATGAAGCAGACAATATAAGCGGAATAGTTATTAAGATCAGCAGCTATTGATGGGTATGATTGAAATGATAGTCAGAAGAAAGAAAAACTGGACGAAAAATGCCGACACAATATCGCGCTTAAACACGAAAAAGCAATCTACTTTCAAATAATAATAATAATAATATGTAGTATTTATCTAATAATATCAGTTTGAAAAACCGAAAATAGAAATAAATTCAGCGCCTACGTTTAAAGGCTTAAGTGAAATAAAGTAAAACCATGTTGCCAAATGCAACTCTCTGGGGAGACAAGGACTGTGATCGAAATGATAGTCAGAAGAAAGAAAAACTGGATTGGACACGTAATGAGAGGAGAGGGTTTGTTGAGAGAGGTGATGGAGGGAAGAATGGAGGGTAAGAGAGGACCGGGAAGGCCACGTATCAAAATGATAGACGACCTACTTGAGAAGGAGTCGTATGCGGATATGAAGAGAAGGGCCGAAGATCGGATAAGGTGGAAGGTTTGGACACCAAAGACCTGCCATGTGCAGAGCACTGAAGAGAGAGACCAACTATTACGCAAAATGTTCAAAAATGGTGAGGTATTGAGTTACTGTCAGGAACTGATAATCATATATGTTATTAACAAGCAATATAATAAAAATGTAAACCAGGGGCCTCATTTACATACATTTCTTAAGATTTTCTGAAATTTTATCTGAACTGAAATTTAAAACAAATAAGATGCATTTGCTGACCGCCGTGATGTCATCATTCGGTTCGCGAGCGACTGAGCAGTTTCCAATGAAAAGATAAGATTTTCATAAGATTCTCTGAAGGCAATGTTAAGACTTAGATTGT
Organism: Chamaedrilus cognettii; assembly: GCA_034695025.1. Classification (NCBI taxonomy): domain Eukaryota; kingdom Metazoa; phylum Annelida; class Clitellata; order Enchytraeida; family Enchytraeidae; genus Chamaedrilus; species Chamaedrilus cognettii. The sequence continues at coordinate 13,570 of JAQIWG010004762.1, read as the reverse complement.
CAGAAGATCGCTTTCTGAATGGGGCCCTAGGTCATTCTAGTGAAGTGAATACAGCATTGGCATCAGACTGGATATAGGCTGCAGACCGCAATGTGCTGGGAAGTGAAAAAAACTTGATTCTTTGAATGAAAACGCAATCATGTTTAGGGTTAATTATACATAAATTGGTGATAATGAGTTCTAAGGTAATCCGATGACATTCGATGGGATCTGCTGGGACTTTTCGTATCTGGAATGTACTAGGGGCCGGTTTTTCCAACACGGATTTAATGGTGGGTCAGGATTTAACCCACCATTTAGCATAATTAAAAATCCCCCCCAAATTTTTTTTATCCGTGTTGGAAAAACCGGCCCGAAGTAAGCTCTTCTTCATATGAGAGTAGTACTTAGTCAATAGTGGGTAATTAATTAGCAATTACTTTTGTATTTACAGTCAGTTTTTGTGCTGAAGCGAGTGATAATAGCGGTGATAATAATAATCAATATATAATAAAAAAACTGTCCGCCTTTTTTCGTTTATTCTGTTAATGTCCTGGTTTTCACACAGGTTTAGACGTATGTGCCCTTGTGAGGACTGCTGCAGCAGTTGTTAACTCAGGTTAGATGTATATATTGGAGCTCTTGAGTTTTTACGGCCGGATGCCCTTACTGACCCAAACGAAATAAATAATTATCTGGCACGGGGTTAGCAGCTAGCGACACGTGTGTTTAACAGCCTTGCTGAAGGGCCTGTAACGCATGGTTTAATAGTTGCCAGCGCAGGGATTTGGACCCTGGTCCTCTTTACTCGAAGTCCGACGTCTAATCAGCGATGTTAATCATCAGGGCGCTGTGGTGTAGTGGTTAAGGACCACTACACCACAGCGCCTTGATGATTAACAATCAAAATGACAATCAAAATTTTAAAGTCGAGTGGAAAGCGGTTTTCTTTTAGCACGCGCTGAGATCTAGTGACAGAGACTTTCCTTTAGATGGACCTCACTCGCTTGTTGTATGCAGGTCAGTGGTTTTCAAATTGTGGATCGCGACCCACAAGTGGGTCGCAGGAGCATTCCAAGTGGGTCACAAAGACTGTTGTGACCTAATGTATTTCTGTACACTTGACTAGCAGACGCTAATGGCTGCTGCGCAAAGCCGAAACTTTAGCTCAGACTTGGGCCTGTTCTTCTTCTTCAACTTCAACTTTTCTACTGCACTCCACCCTAACGGATGATTATTTGCAGGGCTGCGAAATTAAGCATCTTTGCCAAGGGTGCACGAAGTGACTCGAAATCTTTTGCCGCGGCCGGGGTTTGAACCGACTCTGCCACACTCGCAATCCGATGTCCGCGACTTAGACCACTTGGCCACAACGCTTTGCTTTGTTAACCATCTTGCAACTACCATTTTGCCTGTCAATTACAGTACTGAGCTCATTTTTAGCAGTTTGTAATTTTAGATCACCTTAAAATAATTAATTTCTTAACGGTATCGTGGTGGGTCGCCATGCTTTTTGTACCCTTTGATGGGTCGCCATGCAAGAAAGTTTGAAAACCACTGGTGTAGGTCATTGACCCTGAGTACACCACGCGGCGGGAACAGGCACTGGGGGGGGCGGCAGGAGCAGGGGAGGGGGAAGGGAACAGCGGGTGCTTCGGGGGCAAGAAGGGGGTGAAGGGCACTGAGTCAAAGGTCACTGGGGTAAAGGTGAAGGATGCGTCGACCCTTCAGCCTCAGAAGTGAGTTTGGCGTAGTAAGACGCTGGATTTAAAAATGATTTGAGAATTTGCAGTTGTCAACGCAGTTAGCCAAATCAAACGTTTGTGTTTTAAATTTACAGTGATAATTTGTATGATGAACATTTCTGTGTTAAATATGAATGTTACATGTAGTTTTTGTGTCTAATGCTTTGTGATATAAATGAATGATTTGATTATCATAACTAGACAGGTAGAATCTAGATAAAGCTCGCTCTGGCTGCGATCACTATCACTAGAGCACTACAGAAGCGTGCCTTGGCTGTACATACACCCCACCAATGGCACCCGCAAACAACATCTAGCTGGGAGGTGCAAGCCCTTCGGATAAGCTCACCATCGGTGGAGGGGTGACAACGTGCGCCCTCACCAGTGCACAGCTAATATACAGGGGCGTCGCCCAATGGGGCAAGTGGCGGTTACACCTGCCAACCGGGGTCAGAATAGAAGGTTTGCCTTCCTTCGGGCAACTTCTGCAGGCCGGGGAACAACAAAGAATTGGCTTGCAGCCCTGAGTAGCTTCAAAGGCGAGTCGCAAAAGGCGACTAAAGAAGGGAGAGCGGTTCTGTGCGGGCTCCCTTGCACAGAAATGGAATCTATATGGTCTTTTTGCTCCACACGGTCAATAAGATAAAGATAATAAAGGAAAAGAATGCTGTGGAAGAGTCTAGCTGTACATAAATATACGCTTGGCTATAGACAGGTGCTTTTAACTCACAGAAATCTAAAGCCTAGAAGGCGCATGCAGTAGCTGCACAATTCTGAAAAGAAGGATTTTTTTACCAAAAACGGAAGTTGATTTGAATTATGGGTAATCGTTGTTAATTATTGTGATTGGATATGAAAGGGTCATGACCCTGTCGATCAATTGTTGACGGTTGATAACTGGTTTGGCCCGTGGGCCAAGTCCCACCCACGTTATCTCCGTACGTGCCTCAATATACAGAATGCAGTGACCCCCCTGGTTTAATTAGTTTAGCTGTGAAAAAAGGCTATTCCCAAGATGCAGGAATTGCTCTGTGCACAGGTCCCAACCAGCGTGCGGCCTAGATTCATCTGTACCGGTGTTGCAAAAAATTTTAGGTTGATGGTTGCTATTTTGGCAACGAGATCATGGTTGCCAGCCACTGCCAAAACATACAAGATACTTTTGTCCTTGAGACATTCCAGTCGAAAATTAGTTAAGTAACACCACATTTTCAGACGTTCTACGCTAGCCGATATATTGCTTTCAAACTTTTCCTCTTTCACATGGTCACCTCTTTTTTAGCTGGCCTCTTATCTGTTATCTTGGTTGGCAGTGAGTCAATTCGTGCACCCTCTGCAAAGGTACTTAATTTCGTCAGCCCTGCAAATAATCATCCATTAGGGTGGAGTGCAGTAGAGAAGTTGAAGTTGAAATTGTTGCCATTGGCGTGCCAATATTACACCTTTGGAAACCCTGCTGCAGGTCCCACCCAGCTCGTGGCATGGAGTTGCTGTGGCAGCCAGCAGTGGTCCCCCTCTACCTGTCTCTGCTCGACGAGAGCAGCAACCCGGAGACCCTCGAGGCGGCAGCAGGGGCCGTGCAGAATCTCGCCGCCTGCGACTGGGCGCCTGCCATAGAGGTAACTCCCTACTTCTACCTCTGGGCTGAAACTATGCCCTTCCTACTTGTGAGCTAAAGCCTTCCTACCTCTCAGCTGCAGCCTTTCTACCACTCAGGTGATGCGTCTCTACCTCTTGAATTATGCCCCTGCAGGTCAGGGAACAAAGAATTGATGTGCAGCCCAGAGCTCCTCGGGTGAGTTGTATAAGGCTACTAAAGAAGGGGGAGCGGTTCTTTGCTTGGAAAAGTCGAAGCCTAGGCACTGAACCGGACTGTAATACCTCTTAGTTTAAGCCACTCTACCTCTAGGCTAGAGCTCCTTTACCTCTCGGCTGTGTGACCTTTGTACTTGGGCACCCCTGGACATCGCAGAGTACCTCTTCTCCTCTTTCTTCTTCTGTTTTCTACCACATGGCAAGTCTATGGTGTTCCAAATTTTTAGTCGTTCCTCAGCCCTTCTCTTCCTCTGCATGCCATTTAATTGACTTGCAGCCCAGAGCTCCCCGGGCGAGTCGTGAACGGCGACTAAAGATGGCAAGGCGGTCCTGTGGGGGCTGTCTTACACATAGCTGGACTGTAATAGTCTTTGTTAAACGTAGAATGATACGTGCTCAGTGCGCTCGTTGTTGGTAGCAGATATGGGGTGGTAGTGGAATGATACGTGCTCAGTGCGCCCGTTGTTGGTAGCAGATATCGGGCGGTAGTGTGTATGTCCTAAGTGTTGATGATAGATATTTATCTCAGTCTGTTTAGTTAAGTGTGGAGGCTGATGTGTTGGTGTTAGATCCGAGCGGCAGTGCGCAAGGAGAAGGGTCTGTCGATCATCGTCGACCTGCTGGGGGTCAATGCCGAGCGCGTCGTGTGTGCCGCGGCGACCGCGCTGAGGAACCTCGCGCTGGACGCACGCAACAAGGAACTCATCGGTCTGTGGCGCCGCATGGTGGGGGGGGATCAGGGGAGTTTGTGGTGGTACCGGGGTATCTTGTGTTCAAAATCGACATAAAGCGTATACAATGGTCGTCATAAGCTTTTCCAGAGCTAGAATAATTTTTTATCTCGGCTGGAATCCCTACCGGTCGGGGAACAGAGAATTAACCCGCAGCCCAGAGCTCCCAGGGCGAGCCGTAAAAGGCGACTAAAGAGGGGGGAGCAGTTCTTTGCTTGGTAAAGTCGGGGCCTAGGCACAGAACCGGACTGTTATAGCCTTTGTGACAACCCATGGTCCTTAAACTTCAAAAACACTATCATCTCGGCTGGACACTTATTTGTAAAAAAAAAATATGTTGTCACAACATATTTTTCAGCAAAAAAATGAACTAATCAAACTGCGGGTATATCATTAGGAAGCGCTATGGCCGAGTGGTCTAAGTCGTGGACTTTTGATTGCGAGTGTAGCAGAGGGTCGGTTTGAATTCCGGCCGCGGCAAAAGATTTCAAGTCACTTCGTGCACCCTTGGCAAAGGTGGCAGAGAGTCGGTTTGAACCTTGGCCGCGGCAAAAAATTTTGAGTCACTTTGTGCACCTTTGGCAAAGGTGCTTAATTTAGTCAGCCCTGCAAATAATCATCCATTAGGGTGGAGTGCAGTAGTGAAGTTGAACTTGCGGGATACGTGCGCATGTACTGACCCTGTGTGTATTTGATTCTACTGTTGGTGGAGTCAAGTAGCCGTGTCCTACATGTACAATCTGCACGTGTGTCGGTGCAGGTAAGTACGCCATGTCCAAGCTGGTGGAGAAGCTTCCCTCGGCGCAGCGCCCGGCAGAGCTCTCCCTGTCCAACGACACGATCTGCGCCGTGGAGGCGACCTTGTACGAGGTCGTCAAGTCTAGCGCAACCTTCGCGCGGTCCATGACGAGCGAGGGCGGCGTGGAGCGACTCTTGTGTGTCACGCGCGCGCCACCGGGGATATACAGCGACAAGGTGTGTGAGGGAATATCAGGCATCAACATCATTCGATTAGTATCTTGTAATACAATCGTTACTTGCCAGTAGTATCCTAAACACCACGTCACATGTGTCGGCCGGTATACTAGTAGCATCATTGTATAAATTTGCTCACTTGTGAAACACGTAGTTGATGGATTGGTTGTTCAATCAAGCATTGTGGGAACTTGTTTCATCTCTTTTGTTGCAGTCATCGGCTTTATGGTTTTCTTTGCATGTAGTCACTGTGAGGCGTGAGGGTGGGGTGGAGCGACGCTTTTTGTTTGTGTCACACACCGGGCATATACGGCAACAAGGTGAGTGACGGAGAGGGGTTGGGGGGGAAAGAGGGAGGGCGGCGTGGAGCAACTCTTGTGTGTGACACTCGCGCGTCAGCGGGGATACACAGTGACAAGGTGGGTGAGGGACACAAAGAGTTGGGGAAGTGATGTTTGTGGCTCAAGACCCACCTGTGGGATACAGCGACAAGGTTGTTGGGACTACTTATACTCGGCGTGTTGGTTTTGAGATCACGTTACAGACTGACCCCATAGAAGAAACACAATTAGTAAAATAAGACGGACGCTAGCAGAGGTCCGGGCCGATAAAGGCCCCCCCTACTCTACATCTACAACACAGCGAGGCGTTGTGGTGTAGTGGTTAAGGCGTCAAGCTAATAGTCCTCTCTGGACTCTTAGTCCTGTGGACTAAGAGTCTGTTCTCCACAACTCTGTCCTCGCCACGCATAGATCACTCCCCCCTCTTTAGTCTCCGTTTGCAGCTGGCCAAGGGAGCACTGGTCTGCAAGCAAATTCTGTGTTCTCCGGCCTGCAGGGGGTAATTTCTTGACTGTCGGTGCAGGTTGTGAGGTTTGCCGCCCAGCTCCTGCGCAAGCTCTGGCGCTTCTCCGAGCTCCACGACGACTTCAAGCGTCGCGGCTGGAAGCAGGTCGACTTCTGCCCCCCCTCCGCCGCCAATCTGGGCTCCTTGGCCCCCTCCAGTGCCAGTCTAGGCCTCCGCCGCGACTCCAAGTCGCAGCCCTCGTCTGCGGAGAACACCATCAACAGGACGCGCATGGGACAGAGCGGCTCGTCGGAGGGCTACGATAGGACGCTCGTCCTTCACCGACCGACCAATCAGAATCAAGCTTTCAGTCTCTCAGCCAATCAGGCGTCACCCCCGCCTTATGTGTATGGCGGCTCAATGGCAAGCGTCAATCAAGGGGGGAGGGGCTACGAGGGTTTGGGGCAAAGTTACGATGTACGGGGTGGACAGTGGGGGGGTGGGGATCAGTATTCTGGGTCGGATCGAGTGGATTCAGATCGGCAACCAGGGGGCGCTGATCAACATTCGCTGTTCCGGGGAAGTGAGAGGGGACAATCTCCAGGCAATGTTCTGGGTGGAGTGGAGAGTTATGGGGGGGCACATCACCCCCCTGAATACAGGGGAGAGAGCGAGCTCCACGTGCCTCAGTATGAGGGGGAAGGACCCCCTCGGTATGATGACCCCCCCGGTGCACCCACGGCTCGCAGCTACGACAGATTGCCCCCCCATCCCTCAAATTCACACCGCTACCCCCTTGATCAGTATAACCCTGTTGGTGCAGGAGAGGTATCCCAGGGGGCACTGTATGACTCCTCACTTGGATATCACTCCAATGACAAACATCAAGGGGAGACGCATTTAAAACAGGGTGCGTATCCCCCCAGGGAGGGTGCTTACACCCCCGTCATTGACCTGTACCCAGGAGAACACATAAATGTGGCCTACAGCCATTCGAGCAGTGGAGACGCGTATGTGGGCTACAGGCGAGGCCAGTCTGGGGTGGGAGGTCCTGAGCCACACGTGGGGGCTGACCTACACACCATGTATGACCCACACAGGGCTGACAGATATGGGCACCAGTCCAGCTCTTCCTATCGCAGTCACGACTTGTCCTATCGACTTGAAGACATGAGTCTAACGGGCGGATCGGTGGCGTTGGGAGAAGGGGGGTTAGGGGTCGGGGGGTTGGGGGGGGAGCGCGGGCTTGAGCCCCTGTACGCGAAGGTGAACAAGCAGGACCGCTATGGGGAGGTGAGTGTGGAGGGAGAGGAGGGGGGTGTTAGGGGCGTCACCATCGATTCCTGGGTATGAAGGGACCAGGCACTGTCCATTCCTGCTTGCAGGGGGACCAGACCGCTAATGGATGATCAAAACGTAACAAATTCTGTTTCTGGGTGAAATGTTTTGGATTTAGGTTATTGTGATCAGTAAAGGATTAGATGTGGAATTGTTCAAAGCTCTTTTTATTTTCTGGTGCCTTCTATTTTGATGTTGTGGCGCCCTATGGCTTTCGCGGTCTTCAGAACGCGCTGTGAGAGTGCTACAAGATAAAAATAGATGACAGCGGAAAAAAAGTTCAAGTTTGTGTAGATTTTGGATTGATTTTGGTTCTACCTAACATCCAGTTTCATTCTTGAGTGTTTTCAGTTTGCAACATTAAGGGCTGGTTTTTCTAACACGATTAAATGGTGGTTCAGGATTTAGCCTGTGCAAAAAGGTGGGCTAAATCCACCATTAAATCCGTGTTGGAGAAACCAGCTGTAAGAACGGAGATGCTACCCCTAATCGTTATATTTTATAGGATCTTGTTTAATTCTTAGGAAACTTGTGATAATGAGATATGAGATCGTGTGAAATTTTGATAACTCTCTGACAAAACGCTGTTGCAAGTGGTTCTTTTATAAGGTCTGATGTTAACTGAAGGGTCAAAAAATAGTGAATGCAGAATCGTGTGAAATTTTGTGAGCATTGATAAATGAAAAGTTTTTCTTGTGTCATCTATAGGAGGGAAAGGAGGGGGGTGAAGTCTATGAAGTGCCCATTAGAAATTGATTTGCAAGTCTTATTTTGTACCTTAAATATTTGTGGTATTCTTTTTATATTAGTATCGTACTAGATAATCTCATGAAACGGTTCTGCAAAAGAGAGTTGAGGGGAAGCATGAACGTGGGAGGTCGAGAATGCAATATCAAGACAACGTCACGAAGTGGATGGGCCAACAGATGGAGGCTATTGTGAGAATAGTGGAGGAACGGGAGCGGTGGAGGAAGATTGAAGAAGGGCTGCGAGGGCGCTACAATTTAAATATTGATAACAGTGGAATGAGGAAGATCCAATATTTTATATTTGAACTTCTGCAAATGTATTCTGCAAGGTAGCTCAGTCCGCTGAGGCGCCAGACCGCCATGCGTGCGGTCGCGTGTTCAAGACCCGGTGAATACCAAGTAGTGGTGTTGGACAAACCATTCACGTACAGTGATTCGCTCAACTCAGGCGTAAAGGAGTACCAAGCCTCCTGTCTGGGGAAGATAGGCAAAGTGTATCGAGGCAGTAGGCTCTGTCTCATGCACAGTGGATGATACCCAGCTATTCCCTGCTACACAGTGGATGATACCCAGCTATTCCTTGCTATGCAGTGGATGATACCCAGCTATTCCTTGCCTGTTCAAAACGCTGCTAAGGGGATGAGCTCCCGCGCTTATGGGCGTTGCTGGTCACAGCCTACGAGATAGTCTTCTTCTTCTTATGCAATTGACTGTTGCGTGATTACGACTTACTTGAGTGTTTGCAATTGAGTGTTTGCAATTGAGTGATTACGGTTGAGTGACTACAACTGAGTGATTACAATTGAGTGATTACAATTGAGTGATTACAATTAAGTGATTACAATTGAGTGATTACGAATTATGATTATCTTGTCATTCAGCTTGTATTTGATCTTTGTATTTTGAATAATGTAATCATGTAATTTAATGTATTGACTATAGGTGATTAGCTTGAATCGTGAATGTAATTAAATCTCTGATTAACATGGTAAATACGTCTCTAACGCATTTACAAAGCGTTATGGCCGAGTGGTCTAAGTCGCGGAGCTCGGATTATGGATTCGACAGCGCGTCGGTTTGAATCCCACTCGTGGCAAAGATTTCGAGTCACTTCGTGCACCCTTGACAAAGGTGGTTTAAATTCGTCAGCCCTGCAAATAATCATCCATTTTGTATGGAGTGCATTAGTGAAGTTGAAGTTGAAGTGAAGAATTAGCTTGAATCACGTGTGTGGTGGAGTCACTTACTAGCTTAAGTCCTGTGACTTGTGTAATTAACTGATGATTTACTTGATCATGAGTGAAATCAGCGAGCTGGGATAAATCTAATTTTTTGTTATGATTGTGCTTGACTTGTAATTAGCTTGAATCTTGAGTTTGATCAACTGTTGACATACGCTTGTAACCTATCTTTATCGTAATCGAGTTTTGTATTTTTATGAGAAATTTGTTTGGATGATAGCTGGGTCTAATTGATGGTACGCATAGTGATCCACTGTGCCTAGTACCAATGGCCAAGGTGCTATGAACTATGGAGTATTGTCAGTTACGTAATACTTCTATCTACTATATTTATAGCATTTTCTGCTTTCCGATTGGCTTGATGGTGTATTGACAATTTTGGGTAGAATTTTTTAAGTTACAGGAATCTGTATTTTGTTGCTGGATTAACTGATGCTGCGTGTGTTATAGTTTGTACTACAGCTGTGCTTGTACATGTGAATACGTGTTTTTAATTAACTTTGTTCTCAATCTAAATAAACATAGATAGCAATAAATATACTATATGTATTCTAATATGTAACGTGATTGTTTTAGTGATTGTTCGTAGATTTCAGTTGAATTTTATGCGACTTCTGGCTGTCAAGTTTCGTTCTTGCCGTAGCGGATTAGATCTAGATTTAAAATGTTTTTGCTCTTCTCTATATATGTGGTTTTATACTTATTTATATTTCAATTTGTATTCATTTAGCTACATTTTAAAATAATCTCACTCATCGCTTATTGCCAATGTGTAGCAGGAGCGAATGGATGGGGTGGGGTGTCTTTGGCTGTTTTAAATTTAACATTAACTTGCGTACTAGTCGTGAGAATATCTGAATTTCATGCATCAAGTGGTTAAATATTAAATTTTTTGATGTGCAGGGGCCTGTTACTCAAAATATCTTACGCAAATTTTAGGCTTAAAAAGGTCTTAAGAAATTCTTTGACAAATTTTAGCCTTTGTAATTTTAAACTCCGCACAGCGACTGCGCCAGGCTCAATAAACTAAACCGTGACGTCACGGCGGTCGATGGTTGGATTTAATTTGTTTAAATCTGATTTAGGATTAAGTTTAGGCTTAAATTTACGGAAGTTTTGAGTAACAGGCCCCTGGTGACCAGCCAATCCGTTATTGGTATATTTGGGAATGTGTGAAAAATTAACCCTTAATGTGTGAGTGAAGGGCTCCAAATGGTCATGTGTTAATGGAATAAAGAAATAGTCAAAGGAGTAGATGGTGAAAGTATTCCCTTAATTGCGTCGACTGGAAACGATCGAATGCAACGGAGTCTGTTAATATATTTATCTTTTATTTACACAGCAGTGGAGTTGACAACACAGCAAACAATACAAACACGGCATAAGGAGAGATTAACTTAAACGAGATTTCCAGCACTGCTCCGGCAAAATACAACGCATCTGTTATGTCATCGTATCGTTAAGGTATTCATAAATGCCATATTTACAGTAAGTCGAATTAGATTATATATTTAGTCCATATTAGTACGTATATCATTGAATGCCGAGTCCTATTATATTAAATCATGTTTTTATGTTATATTGAGTTATGTTTTTATATGCGAAAACTAGGTTTGCTTTTTCTCGCTGAAATAACCTTCACCATTGTCAGTTAATCAGTTACATTAATATGTGTTCACATCATGATGAAGATCGAATTACAAACGGACCAATCAGCGCTCAGGAATCATCTTCAAATCAAGATCTAACCATGCATTGTATGCGCTGATTGGTCCGCCATTATTCAATTTAGATTTAACACATGTTTTGCATAAAAGTGAATATTATTTATATTTTTCCTGTTCTTTAATACTGCGCCAAGCACTCTGCACAAGCGCATACTGCTTAATGCACATCTGCTGTTGCATGTATAGCTATGTAGAGTAACGTATTAGGCAGTGTGACAAGATTCGTAATCCCGTATTTCGTACGTGTGTTCCAAGTATCCAGATGTAGTAGGTACAGAAGATGTGTTTCGTATCAGCTGTAGCTATAGATGTTAATAGCTCTGGCGTATTGGCTCAATTAATGTATTCACGCTTTCCTGAGATTATATGTAGCCAAGAATATTTTTATATAGTACTTGTTGCTGTCTAGACCATTGCTTGCCGTAGTCTGTACTCATAAGTTTCGTTCATTGTCGCGTTCATTTGACTTCATACAGAACTACAGATATTGTAATATAAGTCATCATCATATTACTGCAAATAATCTAGCCTGCACAGTAGCGTTGGGGTATATCCACTGACGGATATCGAAAACTTGAATAGAAATTAATCACTGCTTATCTGTGATTCACAACGTAGTTGTTTTAGACTCAGAACATAAGATTTAAATACGACATAAAGCTTCTTTGAATTGAAATTTGTTTTATTTCTTTTATGATTAGATGTTATATGTATTCTGGACCTTTTCCGGTGTAGCAGACCTGCCTCACTGAGCTTGGTGTTCTAAAACCATGGCATCATAACTCCTATCAAATATCCAGTCAAATCCTAATGCTGATTAACTCTAAAATCCTTGAAGTTCTTAACTTCTGCTTTAATTAATTTGCAATATAATTTATTTTATTTCAAATTTTATCCTTTCTTACTGTTCTCACCTATCGAGGAAACCCCTAGAGGGGGGTGTATAACAGACCCCCCAGGGAATCAGCCGCTGAGGTGTCCAACCAGAACTAGGGTGGTTTCTGTCAAAGTTTCCTTTAGGATAGCTGGCTCTCATCTGTTGCAGCTTTATCCAGTAAAGCAAATGATTAGCGGCATTGGGGAGGAAACGACCTCAACCTATTCTCAAACTTTAAATGGGTAAGAAGTCCGATTTGCTCGATTGGAGCCAGTCAGCGAATGCGAGTGCTGAGTGGGCCACTTTTGGTACGCAGAACTGGCGCTGTGGGATGAAGATGAAGATTTTGTAGATCCTGCCAAGGGGATCTACGAAATTCCCTGAATAGCGTGCGTGAACCATAATTAGATTTAGATCTCTGAATGGTTCATGCTGATTGGTCCGCTTTATTAGATCTCGAGCTCATCAGTCATCATCATCACACGTTCACGCAATACACGCCCAGTTGCTCAATCGAGAGTTATTTGGTTTAAATAATCATAGAACAAAAATGACATCACGCTCGAATCAGATCGCGCAAATTAGATCCAGGATTGCTGAATAACCCGCCAACATTGGGAGTTATTAAAATAATCCTGGATCGTTTAACTATGGTTCAGATAATTCTCGATCGAACAACTGGGCCATAGTGTTATCTGTTGGATTAACTGGAAAATCATTCTAATGATTGTACACGTGACCAATGTGACGAATTAGTAATCACTCCTGCGAACATGAATTACTTGAATGAATGCAGTTACATTACATCTTCCTCTTCTTGGAAGATCTTCCCGGAATCCGCCTCGAAAGATTTAGTGTATAATTTTTCTGTGTTACCGCTGGCGTGTTCCGGAACGCACCCGTGTTCCCGGATAACAAATGGCGGTTAGTGCTATCTGAATGGGCGTATCTGGAGATTTTGCGACCTGTGTGAGTATGTGAACTCCTGTGAACATAAATAACTTGAATCAATAACAATGTGATTGTGTAGTTTGTACGATACATATCTTTATCAAGCAGGATATTGCAATGTTGATTCGCATTTATTTTTACAATCGATATTTTTACAGTTAATTTCCTGAGCGGTTAAACTTCTAGTTCGAAGCATTTTGAATGAGTTTTGGACGTTTAATGTTATAAATGAAACACTGAAACTTTATATTTCTTTGTTTTATTTTAATATCTCTTTTATAATATAGAGTTATTCGCTGTCATTGTTGAGGTTTTATTGTCACCACTTGAGTAGAATGAGTTGTTATGGGGAAGATTTGATGTTCTTCTTAATTCTTCTTTTGATTATTCTTGTGCTGGGAATCGAAGGGTTTGCTTGGCTCTGCAAGAAGTTCTGGACGGGATCTTGTAAGGAGGCTTGCCAACGGACAAGAGGGAATGGGTTCTTCTTCTGCCTGTAGTTATTATGAAGGAAGGACTCGGACACCGACAATAGTTTTGCTTGTCATTCTTGTTGCAATACAAAACTTCTCAATCTAACTATTTCGACCCCTGGGGCCGTAGTCACCATATCCGCGACTGCCTAGCTCGAGCGAGGTTTGAGGTCGCGCTATCCA
>JAQIWG010004761.1:0-15508 GCA_034695025.1 Chamaedrilus cognettii | reverse complement strand
ACTTAGATTCCTGACAAATTTACCAGATAATAGCTGTTTCTAAAGTTACGTAAAGTGTCATCCCATGACATATATACAGTAGACTATCAGTACTCAGTTGTAAATGGACGGTTGAAATTGGATCATTTCGACGCCCAGCCTATTAGCGCTGTGACCAATATTTATCGAGCTTTATTTCACGTCACGGCGAACAGAGCAACCAAAATAATATGAAAGCACAAAAAATTAATTATTAAATAGATAAATAAAAAGAAACGTATCTAGTGAAGTAAAGATGATTGTCGTTTCGGTTTTAATGTTTATTTCGTAGATTTGATTTTATTCTATACATTTCTAGAAAACTAAACTCAAACTCTAAAGCGACTCGAGTCAATAGGTACGGCAGCGCGATTGTTATTAACACTCAGACAACGTTGTAATTTGAGGTGGAACTTAATATCGGAGGTCCTTCCGTTTACTGGTATTGGTAACCGGAAGGTTTACCGGAAGGCTTTTATAACTTTTTTATTAAAGGAGTTTAGGGACCATGTGGGAGTAACGAAGACTATTACAGCCCGGTTCTGTGCAAGAGGACCGCCACAGAACCGCTCCCCTTTCTTTCGTCGCCTTTTACGACTCGCTCGGGGAGCTCTGGGCTGCAAGTCTATTCTTGTTCCCCGACTTGCTGAGTTATCATGGTTCCTATAGGCCACCGCGCTGTCAGTAGTTTTACTCGCGCTGATAGTGGCTCAGCAGTCTGCCAGCGACCTTTGTCGCCGTTTCCAGTCAAAGCTTTGACGCAGTTTTGCTTGCCCGCAGGGCGACGACCTTGGGCCCTTTTAGAGACTTTAGTTGTAGTAGAATAGAATAATATACACTATGACACTGGTGACTAGGACTATCACCTACTAGTGTTTCACGCGAGGCGATTGATTACATGTTATAACCAATGATAATTCAGGTAACTCTGCGTTGAGCAACTGAACAGGACTTGTTCAGTGCTGAAACAAATTAAGAGTTGCTCTCCTACTGCGGTCGCCTCTTACAACGCACCCTGGAAGCTCTGTCTGACATAACGGAAATAAAAACAACAAACTTAAAACTAACTTCAAAGATACAAGTAGGCCTAAACTCTCGTTTTCATTCTTATATTTCTAGTTTCTTCTTGACGTTCTAAGCCCCTGCTTAGGCTATTTACTCAGCCGATCACTGGTCCAATTATTCAACGTCTGCTGCAGCCGTGCGAATTAACGGCCCGGCCAATTGCTTCGCATGATCGGCGAGCGTGTAATGCAATTGGTGCGCCGATCGAAATACGATTTGCTCTCCATCTAATGCAATACAGCTACACGTGCTACAGTTAGTTAAGCACCTCAACCCGTGGCATTGGCAAATTTTTTTCTGTCGTCCAGACGCCAAAGCCACCTTTATCATTTCGTTTATAATTTCGTTTATCATTTTGAGACGCCAGGGTCTCATTTTTTGACATCGTCGCCATGGGTTTAACATTGTTTTTTTGTGGTTTAGGGACCGTGTGTAGCAAATAAAAGCTGTATAGGCCTACAGTCCGGTAACTCAGGTTCTGGGCAAGAGAGCCGGCAAAGAACCGCCCCCCCCCCCCTTCTTTAATCGCCTTTTACGACAAGCCCGGGGAGCCATGGCCTACAGGCCAATTCTTTGTTCCCCGGCAGGGGGTGGGTTTAACAATACCATGTACCAAGACATATAATGCAATCACAGCGACGCCGAGAACCTTGAAATGAGGTTCCTGAAGACGCCGGGGTACGATTTTTTTGCCGTCGGGGATCTAACTTGTGGATCTGCGTCAAATTAGCTCGCGGCGTCAAATTTTGTTGCGTCATAGACGCCACGACGCCAATTAACGAAGGAAGCCCTGCCTCAACCGATGCAAACATTTTTTCCATTGAGCCGCACGCGAGTTTTAAAAATACAAACGAATGGAGCAGTTATACTATCAATGGAATCGAGCCTCAACCTAACCATGGACCAAGATAAACCTTAACCTTAACCTAAATCCAATCAAAACTTAAAATAGCCAAATAAAGAATAATATAAGGCGCTAACAAGTTGCGCTCGATCGCCTTCCTCAGACAAAGACTAGACATTGCCGTTCAGAGAGGCAATGCGGCCGCGGTGGTAGGGACGCTCGCCGACGGGCGATGGAGTGGGGAGAGGGTGGGGCAGATATAGGGCCGCACTGGATTGTTTTTTAACGCATTTTTACGTCTGTCAATGGATTCTTATGTATTTTAGTGTATTTTCATGTATTTTACTGTATTTTACTGTATTTTAATGTATTTTACTGTATATTTTAATTGTATCTACATTATTAAAATAATGGGTTTACTTAATAAGAAAACGATCATTAATAAATAACATAATTAATACTATTGTTGAATAATAATGAATTACTAACATAAAAATAAAGAATTGTTCTAGAACATAAATTCTTTTGCATTTTCACGTCGCGCGAGCCGCATTGACCAGTTGGTATAGAGAATCTACATCAAGTGGATCCAGTCACGATGCCGGCACGCATAATATCGGCACGCACCGCAGGGGGTTATTGCGCTAAGCCGAACTGTAAATGTATGCCACGACGATTGACAGAGAATGCGCAGCAGCAAATTCAGTTATGATGCCAATAAAGTAGTTCGAGTCACTTCGTGCACCCTTGGCACAGGTGCTTAATTTCGTCAGCCCTGCAAATAATCATCCAATAGGGTGGAGTGCAGTAGAAAAGTTGAAGTTGAAGTTGAAGTAGGCCTAAGGGATAGTCGTCTCTAAAGCGCGCAAAAGAAAAATAAGTTCTCGAAGCGGTATTGATCAGTGTAAAACGCCATAGATCATGTATATATTTAAAGAACTGAAAAGAAGAGGAAGAAGAAGTTGACCCTAACATGAACTACACAGCAACTGACGAACTAGCTTCTGACCCGTGTCGGGTCGGGTCCGACTGTTGTAGCGAGACTCGTCCAGAAGCTCCTCTACGATCGCCGACACCGCTCTGTAACAACATAGGCCTACATGTACATGAACAGCCGAATGTTTTATCAAGTTTTTGATTTCTGTTCCATTCTACTGTACATTGGTTCCGTGCAAAGGGAACGCGCTTCGACTCTCGTTACTCTTATAATAGTACACAGCAAAAACTCGTAAAACGAAAAGCAATATATAGCATCGCTAACTAATCAATGAATATTGGTATACAGTATATATCACCCATAGTCGTTTACCATCCTTTCGACAGATTGCGATGACCTATACTCCAACTTGATCGCTGGTGCTTTCTACACATTTGTGACCAGTGCTCGAATTAGAAAAATTTCGGAGGGGGGGATGACAAAACCTTCCCCCTCACTTTATCCCAGCCAGGGATGGTGTTATCATAACACCATCCCTGGCTGGGATAAAGTGGCCGTAACTAGCGCCAAGGACGACACCTTGTAGTGCCGGGGATATCCCCCCCATCCCCCCCGGTAATTCGAGCACTGTTTGTGACCCTCAAGTCAAGTGATTTTAAAATATCAAAGGTTGCTAATATAAAAAAGGATAAGAGCCTTATTGATAAAAACCGTACGCTTATTTTAAATGGTTACGTAGCACGATGATAACGCACGCAATGCTTAATTCTCAATAAAATGATAGTAAGAAATCATTGTGCACGACTATCGTGGTAGCACCAAAAAATTTAAATTTGACCCGAATCAGCCACGTTCATTGATAGTTAAGCTACATAGCCTACTGAAAGGCCTACAGATTACCGGCATTTTGAGTACATGGTATCGATTTGGCACACCACATGCATCTGTACAGATGGCCAAACTAAGTATTCATACGGACGCCTACTATAACAGGCCTAGCTAACATTCTTTTCGTCGTCTCAACGCTTTGGTGTTGGTGGAAAAAGCCATGTTCAGCTAGGCTATTAAATTTGTACCTATAGTTAGGCTACATAGCAAATATAAAATGTTTATCTACAGAAAAGTCCAACGTCATCTTAGTGCATACTAAGCCACGAGCCTTCTCTATGACATCCCGCTCAAAACATCGTTGTCAAACGGACCCGCAGAATCATCAAACACACTCCTCAGAGTCCATCAAATGCCTTGAGCTCTCAGATGTCGTCCAGCAGGCTAGGTCCCCAATGCCTGAGCCACCAGGCCGCATTGTAAGTTTATTGATAGGGCACGTGTAGACATTAACGCCACTACGGACTTCTGAGACTGAGACTGAGCACTGTTAGTACCGCTAGCATGTCTACGTTTGAGTTAATATATTCCTGTCTTCTTGTAGAGGCCTAGTCCTTTAAATCTTCCTTTTACAAACAAATGGCTAGTCTACTTATATTTGCAAAAGTGATCTAAGGCGCCCACTATATATAACTGACTGAGCTAGTATTGCCTATATCACGAGGGGAAGTTAGAGAATAGGAATGATAGATGAATTACCAAAAATAAAATCGTTGAAAAGATGAGGAGAATGGCGGAGGACCATCAGGTGAGTAGACATTGGATGCCAATGACCTTCCGTTTGGCACTGTACTAGAGAGATGCTTTCGATAGAAAGCCCGACTTCAGAAACAAATGGCCTACATTAGAATCTCTGTCTCTGCCTGTACTATATTGTCCTAATATCCAGAGTTCAGTTTAGCCCTTACAAAATAGGAGTAACGTTACGCCTGCTGCTTATAGAACAGAAGTAGTGCACTCCTATGCCTTTAAAAAAAGAGTAGGCCTACGGCAGGCCTACTCCACCATCGTCCATTTTTACGAGTAATGCTACTCCTACCCATTTCAAAATCCGAGTAGTTTAAAAAAAACGTCGTTTTTGGAGTACTAGTTCTACTAAACTTATCCCTGCTAATATCTGCTAGCCTAATATCTGGGCAAATAGTCAAAAGTCTGTCGTTTTCGTTTATTGTTCGTCTAACTAACGTCATTATCCAAGATAGGCCAAAGGCTATAGTAGCTGTTAGTCGCGTTTTTATTCTCAAAAGTTCTCCGCTAATTGTCTTCATCTCGAACGATGCTAGTTTTCTCAGGGCAAATTCTCCAACCCACAAGCATTAGATTATTTTTCGCACGAAATTTGTAAATAGGATTAAACAAGTTTTGCGTCAGCGCAGTATTGAGCTTCCATATAATTGTTTTCAAATTCGTTTATTAATTATTATATATAAACCTTTTATTCGCCACTGGGGCAGTTTACACAAACAAAATACAACAGTATCAGCAAGACAAGCAAATAAACCAATAGCCCTAACCGTTAGACACTTATATAAGCAGTGACAAGCGTGTAATAGGAGATAACAATATACTTCGGATTGCAACAATTTGTTTATTTTTGCTAAAAAATCATTATTCAGCAATTTAATTATAAAAATAATTACCACAAAAAAAACCAAAGACAAATCAAATATAAACTAAGATCAAGTTGAGAGAGCATTATCTCAAAGCTTTAACTGGGAGAAGATTCATCAAAACAATACTACCGCAGCTCTCAAAGCTTCATATCAATTTAACGTTTGTTTCTGCACCTATGGATTCAGGCTAGCTATGCTATGGTTTCTATTCCGGTGTAGGCCTATATATTTTTGGTCCGCTACAAATGCAGTATTATAAATGCATGTGCACACATTTACACCTATACGCACACGCACACGCGCACACATACACTGATGGCTTACATACATACATATGGCGGTTCTTGAAGAATAAAGCCTCAGTGAAATACTCCAGACAACCAATACACTGACACTCCATTATTTCTGTATCGCTAATGAGGCCACACGACATTGTCCAGAGTCAAACTAAAACGCACCGTTCTCAGAATCCAACAATTTACTGGCACGAGTTCTGATAAACGGAGCCAGTTAGAGCAGACGGTGACAAGGACAGCAGAGAAGGTTTACTTCCTGTTTCCGTCCCCGCTCACCTGATTAGCCTCGTTGGGTCATCTGAGTGATGATGAGGGCCCTTTTTACCCGATCCACTGACGGACATGCTCGGGGACAAGTACAAGACCCGGGCCGGCGTTAGTGTACCAACTCCCCCCCCAGAAAAATAAAAATACCCCCCTCCATAAGAATAGTCCAATTTTTCCCTCGCGAACGGAACTGACGACTGGGAGGGGGAAGAGGTGTAGTGACGGATGTTTAACAAAAATGTAGGCTATACTGTCAATAAAAATTCTTTAGTCTCCATGAATGGGCCCCAAACCCCTATGTTTTGGATCACTCCGAGGAAAACGATAAAAGGTCATAACACGATTTTTTGCAAATTGGGTCAATATCTACATAATTATAACGCCGGAGATGACACCGGCTCTGTTGGGGACGAAAGCGCAGGCTATCAGTTGCAGTGAGTTAGGGCGCTGCTGCTAGTTTTTGCATTTTGTTTAAATATATCATAGACCCTGCCGAAATCTCACGCATTTAAAAAGAGAAATAAACCCCATTCGCTCGAAAAATTTCACTCGCTGTAGAACAGCGACTTACGCCCAGTTGCTCAATCGAGAGTTATTTGATGTTAAATAATCACAGAACAAAAATGACGCCACGACCCAATCAGATCTCGCAAATTCGATCCAGGATTGTTTGAATAACACGCCGATATCGGGGAGATATTCAAATAATCCTGCATCGTTCAACTATGATTCAAATAACTCTCGACTGAACAACTCGGCCTTAATCCGATAGCGTATTGAGAAGAATGGATTGAAAGAAAACGAGGCAAGACGAAACATGTTGATCGGAGTTGATCTGGATTTGAATTACTCTTTCGCTTTCGAAAACATCGTGATATGCTCACGTCCGCTGCCCTGTAACTGAATTATTTGATACGAGGGTTGAATCGAACACAAAACTCAGCGAAATCCTTGGTCAATTTTCTGCGTCTAGAATTGCATAGCCTACTATACGACTTGAGCAGAAAACTGATTTCGCGCATGCGAGCTTTGCATCCCATCGAATAACATGGTGTTTGTTTTCGTCAAAAGCAAAAGCAAACAAGAAATGAAAAACTTTTAATTTCAAACTTAATTCCAAGCATCCGAAAACTAACTAATAATCTATAAACTAACTTCATTCGAATCCTCAGCACTGCCAATGTCGTAAAGCCCAGGATCATTGCACCTAGGCCTACATTTCTTCGTTTCCTTTCCGTCACTGCTTCTCATGAGCACAACGTTCGAAAACGTTCCCTAACGTTCTTCTAGCCTTTTTTGATGGAAAAGATTTATCCGTGTTCCATTGCGGAGTGCTCGTTGACTGAGGCCGCGTTGTTCAATAGAGAGTTATTTGAACCATAGTGGAACAATCTAGGATTGTTTGAATAACTCCCCGATATTGGCGTGTTATTCAAACAATCCTGGATCGAATTTTCGAGATCTGATTGGGTCGTGACGTCATTTTTGTTCTATGATTATTTAAAACCAAATAACTCCCTATTGAACAACTGGGCCTGAGTCTCGCCCCCATCTCGCAATTAGCGTCGCGTGTCATGTTGGCGATGATCTAGCACCTTTCTTGCACGTAATGAGTCAATGACTCAGGCCCAGTTTTTCAATAGAGAGTTATTTGGTTTTAAATAATCATAGCACAAAAATGACGCCACGATCCAATCAGATCTCGCAAATTCGATCCAGGATTGTTTGAATAACACGCCAATATTGGGGAGTTATTCAAATAATCCTGAATCGTTCAACTATGGTTCAAATAACTCTCGACTGAACAACTCGGCCTTAGCCTCCCCCTCCCCTCCTCGTAGCTGACTTTTTTAAGCTTAGCAATGATCTTTTGACTTTATATGTACTTTATAACTCCAGTCTTCACATGTTGCCTTCTAAATCCAATCGTCTTGCATATTGTTCTACATTGCGCTTGAACAATCTTTTTGCAAACAAGTCAAGATACACAGCATTTTCAGAATTCAGAATTATATTGCGGAGCTCGTAGTAGTTTCAGCAGATTCAATTTTCGCTGGCGGAAGCTGACTTCCGCGTGCTGCGGAAGTCGGTTTGAGAAATGACACCATTGTGCCGCAGTAATTCAGGCCATCCACGTCTTGCTGATTATGCTAACGAACGCAGACATTTTCGTGGCAAAGTTGTTGCGAAGAATATATAGAATAAGATCAGGGCTTCTGTCTGGCTTCTGTTAAGCTTTTTTCTTCTGGCGACTTGACACCAGAAGCTCAGGGTCCAGGCGTTTTGTCGTCTGTAGACGCCAGAGTCCTCATTTTCTGGCGTCGCTGCCATGAAAGTATTAACATACTAATCAATTACAACGACGCCGAGACATTTAAAATCTGCAGTCTGATAAAGGTCGTGATGGGACTTTTTGGTGTCTGGGACAAATTATCAGTCGTCATGGACGCTGCGATATCATCGAAAATTTTTTCCATTTTGTGAAAAATATCCCCAGATATCTGGAGATTGCACGAAAGATTAGATCGCTCAATCACTTTTATCCATAAATCTTGTGATGGCCTACATCCCAAGCAATGGCAACACCGAACGTGGCTGAATTAAGTGCCATTTAAGAGAATTATGAAATTTAACAAAGTAACAAACATTCACCGAAAAAAGCTGAGGTTGAACATTAACTGAAAATAACAATTAGCTAACATAGTTGCATGCAATGTTAATAAATTTGTTTTGAAAACTTTTATAAAAGACACATATTTTGCTAGTATTCTATAAATAAACGTACGTACATGTATGCCTAAATTCAATGAAAACCGACAAAATAACATATCTAGATTTTAATCCTAACTCCAAAATGGCGAAAAGCTGAATTGTCGAGTACCATAGCGAAGTATCCTAAAGCCTAAATGGGGGAATATTCAACTAAACCAAAATTGATCAAGTTCTTTTCATTGAACGTAAAAACATAAATTTGATTTAAATACGTGAGCAAGCGTAATCTGTTTTTATTGGAGTTGGCAATTTTATTCATAAAATTATAAATAGGCTACTATGAAAGTTCATCGCAAATACTAGGCACGCATTTTTTCAAAACGTAATCTGTCATTTTCACCGACATCGTCTAATGGACATCGGACATCTGATGCCTTTACTGACCAGGGGCCTGTTTCTCAGAGTTTCCGTAACTTAAGCCTAAACCTAATCCTAAAAAAGATTTGAAAAAAATTAAATCCAACCGCCGACCACCGTGACGGCATCATTCGGTTTATTGCGAGGGGCGCCGTGGCGGTACGGAGTTTTAAATAACTAAGACTGAAATTGGCGTAAGATTTTCTTAAGAACTTCTGAAGACTTAAATTTGTCTAAGAAGTTTTAAGTAACAGGCCCCTAGACGCTGAATTAGGCTGAAACAATCAGCCTATTGTAGGCTATTTACTAATTCAACAGAAATTTTCATATCTCATTCACCCATAAGGCTATCCATAGCTTATTTCTAATATTTTTACCTGTGTTTAGTTTTTGATTAGGTTACATGTACATATAAGTGCTGCAGTTGAAATACATGCAGTATCCATTGCAATCCTAGTTTCACACAGGCTACTATATTTCTATTCTACATGCTGTGCAAAAGTGTGCATGTATATATTAGTTTTTCAGCGTTCGATACAAAAAGAATAATTACACTGAAGATAGTGATAATTGGCATGATTGCGAGTGAGAGTCTGAGCGAAACCCAAACGAAGTGGCAGATGATAACTTGACGACAGAAAAAATGGATTGGACATAATCATAAGAGGAGAAGGACTGATGAAAATCGTCATAGCGAGGAATTAAAATAAAGAGGAGGTCAGAAAGAAAGCGAGTTGGAGTGATAGACGATTAAATAAAAAAGAAAATTTAGGGAGCGTTGAAGAGAAGAGCCGAGGAATGGTCAGAGTGGAAAAGTTGAATGCCAGGGACCTTCCACGCGGCAACACACTAGAGAGTGCTAATGATGATGATATGGATGAAGATCTCACACATACATGTACCTGCTCACTGATTGGTCAGCATGGGAGGCGCGCAGCAGCAGCAGAGCCGTCAGGCCGCAGTGACAGGCGAGCCGCAGACCTTCCGCAGCTCTACATGTAGATGACGTCATTATGTAGGCCTACGCTCATTGGTGCGAAATGACGTCATTGGCGCTCAGTGACGTAATTATAACGCTTCCTCCCTCGCTCGAAAAAAGGACGTGATGGTTCCGTTCTCACGTCGAAATTCGATGACGTCGGTGTCATTAAAAAAAATTGCTCTTGATGACACCATCTTCAATTACCTACATGTATCCTTTGTCAATATGCACAGTAGCTTTAGAGTAAGTTGTATTTGTTCGACCGACTAAACTTGAAAAAGATAATGTGCTCGAATAATCAGTTTTACTATTTTGGTTGGACTTCGGAAAAGCATCCGGTAGCAAAACACGGGATTCAACTCATCCAGCCACCCCCTCTATAGGAGCTGGGAGTCATGAAACAAAATTTTGAGTGCTCCCCCCCTCCCCTCGTTGTGACTTTCGTTATCTTGTCATCCAAAACCGGGGGCGACGGAAGGGGGGAGGCGGGAGGGGGGAGGCGGGAGGGGGGAGGCTCAAGCCATGTTTTTCCATCGAAGAACCACCATGTTTCCTTCTCGATAAAAACTACATGTAGCCAGCGGGTTGACGAAAATGTTGTGGGCCATTCATAACAAGTTTTATCCATTTTTAGCCATTGGGGGACGGGAAACAGTTCAAAGCAGGGCGGGGCTTGGAGGGGGCTTGACTTAATAAAGCAGGGGGAAAGCCTGGGGGGGCTTCACGAAGGGAGAGATTGCTTGAAGGGTCTTGGCTTAAAAGTAACGCACTTAAAGCCAAACAGGGAGCGCTTATAGCCATCCCCCCGGCAAGCCCTCCATAGCACCGCCAGTGAACTGGATTAGTCTCAGCTTTGACGAGAGGGCAGTATAGAATATAATCGTCTTAAGGAAGGGAGCAGATCTCATCTATCACAAGATGACGCAGATGATGTACTGAGAGCGGATGCATGCAGCAAGAGGCCGCTAGGTCCTCGCGCACTTTGACTCGCAGGCCAACAGGCTTATTTGAAGCATAGTTGAAAATAAGGATGATTTACGAAATGGATGGTAGGTAATTTTGTCAGTATTGAAAAAAGCAATCGTTCAGCATGCAAAAAAGGCGGTAGGCCCTAGATCTGCGAATGAATGATTTTTTAAACTCAGAAAAGCCTTATCCCGTATTTTTTTTCGTTCAGGTGCAGAATTCGACGATAGCATCCCCATATTTCAGGTGGGGGGGAGGGTTGCCGCCAGTGAACGGGAGCAATAGGAGGCACTTAACGTTACCGTAGCCTAAATGCTCAAGGCAAAATCATTCCAATCGACTAGGTGGATTAGAAAATTTTCGAAGATTTTGGAGTTTGGAATTTGGATTTTGAAACTTACCATGTCAAAAGCAAAAGCAAATCCTTTCTCTCCATTTCACCGATTTCGGAAGGGGGTTTCCCGTCCCCATAGTCCACGGCCCCGAGCCCCGGCATCTGAGGCGTACACGTATCTGATTGGACTTAGCATTTGATTATAAGTCAATCGACTTACAGTAGATTGCCACTAATCGTTATCTCACTTGCTATTTCAATCACTGGTTAATCCATAGAGAAAGTGGAAGCGTAAATTTTCCAGCGCAATTGAGCAACTAATTTGTATGTTATGCAGCAACTTGCTGAGACTACTTGCCCGTAGGCCTAACTCCAACGAACTTCGGTTGCGTTTTGATGACCGAAAAGTGTTAGTTTGCTGGTCATATCAAGAAACCAGAGACTATGCTATAGATGAGGCCGTCCATAAACTACGTCACGGCGTTTAAGCCATTTCTGATCCCCTTTCAGTCACCCTTTTGTCCCACAGGGCCACAACCTTGGAACCCTCCTAAAAAGTGTCAGTCACACTATTAGCGGTCTCTTTTCTATGGAATGGGACTAACTTTGTAGCAAAGTTGTTTTCGCTCTCTTCGCTTACTTACAAAAACCAGTTGACCCGCGCCAGCGAAATTTAACACGACGTCACGCGTGTTAACACCCCCTCCCCCCGTCACAAATTGTCGATGCTCTTCTTCGGAGCGTGACGTAGCCTACTAAAATGAGCGGCTCCCCAATCTACCGTAACTATATTGCGGTGTTCCTACGTACGCTCCTGTATTATATATTTTACAGCCTACGCCGTGTCGTACGGTACTGTAATGTTAATGCTCCAGTTCATCTCGAGCGCGCAAGTTGGCTATTATAGCCTAACATTCGCAGATTGTTACTTGCTGCGGCTCGTCACTCGTCATTCTTCTTCGTCAATTGGTAGTGTAGAGACGCACTATGAGTAGCGAGACGTCTCTTGGCGTCGGTCTAAGCTGAGAGATGATGTTTCGGCTCCCATTTGAATAATCTGTGTTGAGCGCAGCTCTTTCGCCAGGCCGCGTTCTATACTGCGGAGTTACTCCACGTTTCCATGCTGCAAAATTTCTTCCGCTGAGAGACAGTTGATCTTTCTGCTCTCTGTGCTGTCGAGTTTGACACGATCGATCCGAATTAACTTTGGTCTGAATCATCCACGTTGAATCGGGAACGGCTCCCACTCTAGTCGCCTTTTACGACAAGCCCGGGACGCTATGGGCTGCAGACCTATTCTCAGTCTACCCCAGCCTGCACGGGGGAAAGTCGTCCGCGCACATTCGCCGTGCTTCATTGCAGTCACACGTTGCCACCCCTACGCCGCGGTGAGGCTGTGCGTCGGGCTTGACCTAAATCGATCGGGTCCGTTGAAGAGGTCGTCACTCGTCAGCGCCTCTAGTCAGTCATTTGTTGGACGCGCTGCTGATGTGACATACTGTGTTTAGACGTCGTAGTTTTCTGCGCAAGCCGTAGGATGCCGCGTTAAAGGCGTGTGGCGTGGTGGCAGCATTTGTGGATCGTAGGCATTATGGAGAGATGCCAAGGAGTTCAAGCCCCTTCCAGAAACGTTGACAAAAGGCCTTTTTAGTCGTGAAGTCAGCTCTTTGGTCACTTGAGCTAAAGCCGTAGCTTGAAGCGTCAGTTTTAGCCGAAAGAATTATATCCAAAAAATTCTTGATGGCCAACAGCCCACACAGGTCCATACATAAAATGTAGGTTGAAGAGTTAGGCTCATTGTTATTTTTTACTCAGATGCCTTGACACAACGTTATTTCTCCGCCGTCGAATCAGACGCCCTACGCAGCGAGCCCACCCATCTCCGCCCCACCCCACAAATTGCATAGACCTACTGCATAGACCTACTGCATAGACCTACTGCATAGACCTACTGCATAGACTTACCGCATGGACCTACTGCATAGACCTACTAGCCGTAGGCGTTGTAGTAGGTCGTAGGTAGAATTGACCGTTAGGTAAATTGATATGCGTGGCCGATCAAATTTGATATTTTGACGTCATGACCAATCATGAACGTCGAGCCAAATTTGAATTTTATAACGACCAAGTCAGACAGTCGTAACACAAATTATGATGTCATTAAATCTATTTTCAGATTCACAACGCTATCGAGAGCTATGGCCTAGGCTTATAGTAGCGGAGTTCACTCTTTAAGATTTTGTCAATAGTTCCACTCTCTTGAAAGAGTAGTTTCTCAAACCTTTGCTCCCTCTCATCTTCATACAAAAGATTCATTCTCAAACCTCTGCCCTCTTCAGCCCCCACGCTTTTTTTGTTTTGTCCTTTTGTTGTTTTAGTCAACCTCACCACGTTAGGCCTGAACTTGAATCAGCCCCTCCGTCGGAAGTTTCTCTGTCAAATCCTTTCACCCTCCCGGGGCGATTTTTTAGGGCGTGTTTGAGAGCTATGGTTTGGGTTCAGTTGAAAGGAAATCATATACAGCGAACCGGAGTTCGCTGTAAATGGTTTACTTTCAACTGATTTCAAACCATAGCTCTCAAACACGCCCTGAAAAATGGATTCAATTCCAGGAACCCTTTTTCAGAGGAGGAAAAGTTGAAGAAGGGTCTGAGAGAGTAATTCCCCTTCCCTCTCACAACCCCGAGCGAAGAGCTACCTATTGAAAGCGTCGAGTTGCTGATTATTGCCTCTAGAAGAACTCTAAGGAAACAGGCGGCGAGTGAAAGCAATAGCGGGTTGTTTGTTCAGCGGGTCCTATCTACGTGACTGCATAGCTCGGACTGACGGCCACTCCGGCGGCCATTTGTTGACCGCTGACACAGCCTTGCTGACCGGAGGCGACAAATTTGCGGGAAATCTCGAGAAACTCGTGAAATCCAGATACTTTTAACGAGCTAGCGCTTTTAGCGACATTTCAGCGGCGCTTTTGTAGGCCCCAATAGCGCGTTCCTTTTAAAGGGTCGCGTCCACAATTCACGGTAATAAGATACCGTAGACTGCCGAGAGTATATTTACGGTAGGCCTAGGGCTATTTTATAATTGGGACGTGGATTGAAGCTTTAACTATAGAACACTTTTAAAACTGCTTTCGGGCAATTTTTGAGAAATAGCGTGGACACGATAGCTTGATAGCCATGAAGATTGCAAATTAGCCTACCTATCAGTGTTCGATTTGTCACAAAATAACTGAGGGTTCGGAGCTTTCAGTGCTGTAGTAATAGCATCTCACCAGTTTTCCCCGAAAGACTGTTCCCTCTGTCCGTGCAGAACTCGCGGCGAGAGGCAGAAGAGGGTGCAGATGGAAGTGCTTGAAGGCTACACGTACATTCGACTTGTGTAATTAGCCTAGTTTAACGGAGGTGATGAAAGTTAGTCAAAACCTATTTTTGGAGGGTACATGTTGGGGCGTTATTCTCAAAAGTTTTGGTTAACATATACTTCCTTTCTTCATAAACATATACTAATAGTATGTCAAAATAAATGTTTATAGTCTTCATGAAAATTTAGAACTGGGGAGTCAGAAAATGCAGACGATTTGGTTTAATACAAATAATATTGGACATTATACACGAAATACATCACGTGTACAGATATACATAAAATAGGCCCCAAAATCCAAAAACGCCATCTCCTCTATATCGTCTTGTAAGACATACACATGTACACATAGTAGCCTACAGCTAATCCACCGTTTGCAGGCTTCACATAGCCTGGGCCTACATGCCAAAACGTATGTACAATGTACATGTATAACAAATTGACGGCACATTTCCAAATACCACTCATTTGAATACTATAGTAATGGTCATTGTCGACCCACAATTATTATCTATACTAATTGTTCTAGCTTGTCTAACTTGTTCTATATTGCCTAGCTCGCTTCAACTTGTCAACCGTGCTTCGGATTGTTAAGCTTGCTCCACACAGATTGCCTCAAACGCTCCAGGCGCCTACATGTAGGCTAGTTTGCCTCAGATCGCCTATCCTGTTTCTATTTGGTCAGGGGTGTCGCTGTCGCTATACAGACTGATGAATGGCCTATGCATGACAACTGTCAAGGGCTTATTGGCTTATTGTTTGCGGCGTTAAGGGTACAAGTGTTCTGAGTCGTACCAGTCAGAAATCTA
>JAQIWG010004760.1:0-15509 GCA_034695025.1 Chamaedrilus cognettii | reverse complement strand
TACGATTGATACTGTACGATTGATACTGTACGATTGATACTGTACGATTGATACTGTACGATTGATACTGTACGATTGATACTGTACGATTCTGCTGGATGGAAACTTTATATCTGACGGTGTGTGTGACACACTTTGTATCTGATTCTCTGACAGAGTCGTCAGGCGAAGGAAGTGCTGGAGGAAAGACTCCGGTTGGACAGCGCCGGCAGCAGCCGGAGTGGCGGCAGCAGGAGAAGTGCCGGGAGTGCGAGCAGCCAGCGCAGTGCGAGCAGTGCTGGCAACCAGCGCACCTTGACGGGGGTTGCCATGGCAACCCAGGGCGGATCGGAGGCGGGTAGGTACGGATTTTATTTTCTAAAGGGATAGCTTTTGGCCTGCTATTAACATTCATGAGCTCTAAGGTGAAGTGAGAGTGGTGGGGATTGGTTTGTACTGGTGGTTATTGCCAAGTTGTTTAATAGTTTTTGCTCACGGAATTTGTTGAATTTGAGAGAGTAGCAGTCGAATATTACATTTATGGTGTCGTATCAATTTACTGCTGTTGACGAAAATAAATGCCTATTTGACCGATTCGGTTGTAATTGATGCTTCTTATTATTTTTAGATTTAATTTCTTTGTCAATTTGGCTAATCTTAGCATCCATGTATTATTTTCTTCTGTTTTTGCTCAACCTCCATTGTTGTAATTTTGATGTCTTTGCCCCTGTCATAGTGAAGTCTCTGTTTCGCAATTTTATGATATTTTTTTCCTCAGTTTTGTTCGTGTTGTTGCAGTCACACCTCGAGCATCAGATTTTTCAGACGTCGGCTACTCTGAGGCTCTGGCTCGCTGCAGCCTTGGCCCTTCCGAGGATAACGACCAGGCCTCAGCGCGCCGATCGCTGGAAAAGACCGTCGAGGTTGCCTTGGTGCTGGGGGGCATGGACACCGAGGGAGAAATATTCGACGATTGTCTCGTGCTCTTTCTCAGGGATCTGACTGCGGAAACGGATTAGTCAGGATTATTAGGCAAACTATTGAGAACAGGATGATACGATGAAATGGAGAAAGAAAAGCGTGAATTTTTTGTATGCCTATACTGTGCTGTGTGCATGTAGAATAATCGAGCAAGATGCTGTGAGCTTCTATGTCTATAGTAATGAATGTTCATGAATTTTAAGTATAATTATTGTGATTAATGCTCTATGTGGTGTTGCGCATCTTACTTCATTGATTTATTGGTGAAGTATTAATTTGTTTCACTGAGTTTTATGTAGTCTTGTGTATTTATGTCTGAATGCCAAATAAAGAAGACTTAAACACGCTCATGCTGGCTATAGAGAGGAATGAGATACTATAAGCACACCAAGAAAGAGAAAAAAATTTAATGCTATATTTAAATTCAGTCCAGTTTTCGTTGACCTTTCCTGTGTGGAAGATACCTTGATAAACGCTTCCCGTCTTGACCCTGTGGTCTTGACCCTCTTAGTCTACGATTGTTACAATATTGTATCATTTAATATTATTAACCTGCTTGTGAGCGATGAAAAAATAATGCGAAATTGTTTATGAAAGGCTCTGCGGAAGTGTTGTCTCTATGGTAAACAATCTGCCGGAAGTTAATTAACGATGCAAAATTTATTATAAAAATAATTTAAAATGATTAATTTGTATATTATGTGATTTTAAAACAGTGCGTATGTTCCTTAGGTAGACAATGCATTCACTGCCGGAGAATGGTGAGCAGGCTACTGGACTTTTTGATACCATTTTTGACTTTGATTAAAATCGTTTTATTCTTTGGCGACACCTTATCCCTTTAATATTAGGCTAGCCTAACTAGAGTCTTTGGCCACGCCCTCTAGTATGGAGTATATCCTAAGTTTAAGAGTATCCTAAAGGCGTTTTATTTAACGAGTAGTGGAATAATGTGATGACCGTATGTCGATTGCTGGTTATGTTATACACTTTTAACGCGCAAAGATGGACCCGTATGTCCTGCGTTCAGCAAATTTAGTTGAGTGAGAATAATTCAAAGCTAGTATACTAAGCATGCCGCTCATGCTATGGGCCTATGGCTTTTCAGTTTAATATAGCATAAACGATGACTGATCTACTAGAAAATTTGGCGCGTTATGCGGTATAGGCCTATTTCATAAAATCACGGGGTGAGTCTTTCTTGCGGAGTTTTCAAAATTTATGCGACATTGCTCGTCAATTATGCAATAGGACGGAGCGTCGCCCTAAGCCCCTAACTACTGATCCTAGACATAACCAAAAGTGTTTTCTTCCAAAATGCTCAGGATCTGAACATATAAATTGAGAGAAATTGAGATAAATTGAGAAGAAAACATTTTTGGTTAAGATCTCCATTGAGCAGATGCAAGGGTCTGGTTCCATTCCGATGCCCCAGTTTGAGTTGTGTTTGATTTCTATCGCTAGGCATCCTGCGCTGTCGCAGCTGCAAGCAGGCCGTCCAGGACGATCAGCTGGTGCAGGCGCTAGGGGCAGACTTCCACCGGCAATGCTTTGTGTGAGTGTGAAACTCTTTTCCTGATTTTGCAATATTACTCAATGTTAATCATTGTAGATCAGTGCCGTCCTGTACCATGTGTTCGGCAAGAATTAGAAGATATCATTGAAAATGCCAGGATGCATATTGGATTCAATGTCGGGACATGTTTTAGTGTGCGATTGTTGATTTGCGTAGATCTGAAATGTGAAGTACGGTAGTAAACGTTAATCGTGCAGGTGTAAATTATATATATTTTATTAAGTCAATTGTTAAAACAGGCTCATAACTTATTGGCTTTTGGCTTTTGTTAAATTCAACTTTTCTGTATAGCATTATTTTCAAATAGTTGCTGTAAATTGAGATCATACTGTGAAAAAAATTGGAGACTAACCAAAAGCAAGACGCGTTGTTCTGTTAATGTCCATGTGTTCACATGTGTTTTACATATGTGTAAGGATGCAGGAGCTGGGCTTTTACGGTCGGATGACCTTTCTGACGCCAACCAAATAGATGATTTTCTGGCATGATTGTATAAAAATGTGAGAGATTATAAGAAATATGCAGCTGTACAATTTCCTTTATAATTATATGCCTTGCTCCACGTGTCAGAATTCTCTGTGATGTGTGTGTTTAAACCCTCATTTTTTTGCAGCATTATAGTGAAGAAAAATCATGAAAAAGGCTTCAAAATAGCGACATCGTGCTAATGCATTTTAACTAAAAATGCGAAGTCCCGGAGTCCCAAAGTGCATTTTAACTCAAATATCCAACTAGGGGTTAAGAGCTTTGATGGGGTGCACAAGTAATGGGATAGCAGCCACTGATTGATCATTGCCCTAGAGCGCTAATCCATTTATACACGCAGCCTCGCGGCCTGGCTAGCATTTTTGAGCGATTAATGAGTGCAGCATGATCCCTATTTAGCCCGTGAGCTCTAGCAGATAAGAATTTGCCTTTATCGTAACTTGACAAAGAATAACGGTTATCAAAGCGAGAGCTTTATTTGAGCAGCAGTCAGTCATTGAGTGCAGTATTTTTTAAATGTTAAATTGTTGATTGCGATAAAACGGTGGAGTAAAGTAATTCGATTTCAGAAATTCTTGCACCGAGTTTGTCTTCACTTCAACGCGAATACCTATTTAATATCCACTCGTAATTGGTAATTATCTGAATTTGTGATTAATGCGTTCATAAAGATGTTGTTGCTTTCCAGTTATCAATTAGATATTAGAATATTATTACTCATATGTTAACCGCGCTAAGATTAAACTTTCTAATATGTAAAACTTTCTTGTGGACAAATTTATATGCAGTATTGATATGATAGTAGAATTGAGAATTTATGAGTAAAGCCAACTTTGCTGTTTAGTGGCCCAGACAGCGAGTGGGCAGCAGTTTATAAGTGAGCTGGATTACATCCTGGTGTGAGCATATTAATAACTGATTTATTTGAGATATGTGATACTATCAAAATTGATGATGGCAACGTGTCGGTCTGTGCAGTGTTGGAGACAAATGGATCTGATTCAAATGCCTGGTGTAGTTATTGTACCCATTTCTCTCTGTGTAGCGAATCTGACGATTCATATCATCAGTCATACATATCGTCAGTTAATGGTCCATCAGAGCTCTGTGCTAAATAGAGTCCAATGCAACTTAGAAGCTAATTTGGTTTGACATAGAACCATTGTTTCGATAAATTATTCAATTATGATTTAATGACTCTTACATGCAGGATGCTCCCTGATTGGAGGATTGTCATTGTGGGCATGGCCTGACAAAACAAAGCAGATTTTTGTGACGTCATCCGGGCGCTTGATCCACTGAGCCATTGTGCAGTAATTAATCCTATTAGCAGCCCCTGCCCGTGCCCCGCGAGCCCTTTTCCCGTAGCCCATTAGACCCGTAGCCCTGCTTCTGCAGCCCATGGCACCCATGGCCGTTCCTAGGCTGATGGTCGAAAACAGACTCTCAGTGGCAAGGCCGATAAACTTTGCTGAAGATCTTCACGACGTCATAATCACTGAGGCGTCAGTGAGAGGGCTTACGGGACCGCACGGTGCACGGTACCTCTCTGCGTAAATTAGTAACCAGATTACAAGATTCCTGAGCAGTCAGTAAGTGCTGTTCATGTGTACAGTTGTGAGGACTGCGACCATGCTCTGGGTGCGTGGTATGCCGAACACAACGGTCGTCTGTACTGCAAGCAGCACTACTGGGGCCACCTGCTCGAGGGCTGCACCCACTGCCACCTCCACATCACCGGGCCTGTCATGGTCAGCCATATTACACCCCCACCCCACCCCAGCGGTTTTGATATAATTTTAACATGCGGTATGTTAAATCATTGAATTGCCATGGCTTATGTTTTTTCTTTAGGCCACTAATTCGGTAGTCCGCCAGACTTAGCAAAGAATAAAATGAAATACAGCAACTATTTCTTCTTCCTTATAGCAGTGTTGAAAATTAATGTTCTGTCAATTTTATCGGTGTGTAGAAGTGGTAGCATGCTATGTAGCTGGTATTTTTCATATATGAATAATGTTTCTTTGCGATCTATTCACTAAGTAGACCTGCTATATAACCATCAAATTGTAGTTGACTTTTTGCTAAATGGTCTCTCAGATTTTATGTCCTACGCTATCATATTTTTCTTGTAGATCTAGAATAGGTTGGATTCCATGTGCATAACTATTCTTGTTGTTTAGTGTGGTTAGATTCTTTTACTTGCTAGATGGGATTGGATATTTTTGATTGCTAGATGGGGTTAAATATTCTTATTGCACCTTACGGTTAGATAATTTTGGTAGCTAGGTGGGGGTAGATGTATATTCTTACTGTTTTGCGGTTAAATGCTCAGATTGTTGTTCTATGCAGTTAGATATTCTTGGTTGCCAGGTGGCGGGGGAGCATAGATATCACCCGGAGTGCTTCCGCTGCATATCCTGTCGGTCGTTCATCGGGGACGGGGAGATGTACGCGCTGGTGGAGAGGTCCAAGCTCTACTGGTTAGTTCCATCCTCTAGCGTGGTGTTTAGTACAGCAGGTACATACCACCCTTTGTTCTACGGGCACGGCTGGCTCAAGGATGTGGTGTTATTCTTTGCAGGCGTGTTCCATTCTCTGGCGTAGTGTAAGTTTAGGAGAAGTTCTTATATACGAGTGGGTGCAGTGAAGACTGAAGAAGCCCTAGGTGAATGACATCTGGAGTTTCGTCTCATTTTTGCTAA
The DNA here is from genome assembly GCA_034695025.1 of Chamaedrilus cognettii. NCBI lineage: Eukaryota > Metazoa > Annelida > Clitellata > Enchytraeida > Enchytraeidae > Chamaedrilus > Chamaedrilus cognettii. The sequence goes on along the minus strand of JAQIWG010004760.1, from coordinate 9,782 downwards.
AATACGGTGCTCGATCTTTCTGCGTTTTCACAGAGCATATTGTATAATCATTACTTGTGTAATCTGATCTCCATTATATAAGCCAAGAAATGTGCATGAAGATTAGGTTGTACAATTGTGTTGAATTTAGTATGCGGGAGGTTCAGACCACACGTAGTTGCAGCATGGTACGTGCGTGTGATGCAGTTTGTGTGCATGTGTATTGCAGTTTCTGTGCGTGCATGTGTGGTGCAGTGTGTGCAGTTGTGCATGCATGTTTTGTGTGCGCGCATGTGTGCAGCGGCGGGTGCTATGCGCGCAAGTCCCGCTCCCCCGCCCCGCTGGGAACGCCGTCGCGCCGCAAGCACTCGATTCAACTCATCGAAATGATCCCCACACCCCGGGGCGCGGGGCATCTAACTGTCCAGCTCCCTGCCGAATTAGGAGCGATTTTGCGACCCACCCTGCCCCCCGCCGTCCCCTATCTACAGGTCACCAGGTCTGACACTCTTCACTATTAATTGTTAGCTTTTTGAATTCTTATTTTGAATTATTTGTTTGATGCGTCAAAATTTCTGTACGGGTCGACTGGGTATCCGCATCCAGTATCCACATCCCAGTATCCTCATCCCCGGGTATCCGCATCCCAGCGGATCGACTGGGCATCCGCGTGTCGATATATTAAGGCGGAAGGGATCGTTGGAGGAAGGAGGGGAAAGAAAACATGGAAGCAGGCGGTAGTGAGCAATATGAAGGAGCGTGTCATGAATAGAGAGATGGCAAAGTATCAAGAATTGTGGGGGAGTCTCATCGTGGGAAACGTTCAACCTGTGTTGACACGGAAAAGTGGACGTAAAACGTAAATGTTGATGATGATGCAGTTAATAGATATTGACGGTTTTGAATGTAATACTGTTAGCAGCAGATTTTGTTTTTGCAATTTTTCAATTGGTGATGCGTGAATCATTTTATAATTTCTTGTCATTAGAAAATTCTGAAAATTTTGACTAGTTCTGGAAGATTTATATTGCAATATTTAGTATTTTATCCAACGATTGTAAGATGTTAAACTGCTATTGAAGAACATTGTGGCTGTTCTATTTTTGATTGTTTGGTAGAGCATTTTATTGGTGGTTTCATTTCTCAGTGTGTCAAAGCCGCAAGATTCAAACCTTCAGATTGGAGACAAGATACTGGAAGTTAACGGCGCTTCCATCATTGATCACTCTTTGGAAGAGGTGCAGGCATTTCAGATTAGCTTTTATTTCTTGAAAATGAAGACAGAAAAAAAATTACTGCTAGTTTAAAATAGGTTTCTGTTTTTAATCTGAGAAGACTCAAGATTTTGCATTGTTGATACAAGATGAATTTATCATGAAGTAGGGTAATCATTTTATTAATTTTTATAAAGTAATTTTTAAAGAAAAACATCTATAAAATACGCCATAAAAGACTTACATTGCTGGCTACAAGCAACACTTAATTCACCAATCAGAGTGCATCATTGTATTATTTGCGCGCAGATAGACAAGTTGCTGCATGGCGACGTGGGTCGCAAACAATCAATATTTGTGACGATCGAGCGCGACCCTTCTCCTCTGCCACGTAGTCGTGAATCCCTCCTACTGAACGCTGACCCTGCAACCCCTCCAGAGGGGGAGGGGGAGCGGGGCAGGGTGAGCCCCTCTCAACAGCGACCCGTCTGTAGGACAGAACGCAGCCTCTCCATGCCTAAAGGGTACCACTCGTACTTAATTTGAATTGAGATTTGCATTAAATATCATACCCTTTGTAGGGCCGGGGCACGAGAGGGCGTGTGTCCGTGGTCACATACATCCAACCTGTACTAGCGTGAAAAATGGACGAGAAAAACGGAAATGATGATGATTGTGCAATGCGCGTGTGTGAGCATTTTTTATATTTTCATCTTGTTAGGCGCAAAAATGTCCATGGTGTACTACTGTGCCAGTAAACAACAAACTAATGATGAAAAGTCTTTTATTGCTATTTTCTTGTATTTCAATTTAAACCTGGATTTCATTTAGACTGGATGCTAACTCGTGTGTAGCAGATTTTTTTCGTGTTTCACTGCGTTACTCGCTTGTTTTTTATTGATATAACATACTATGTATAGCGTTTGTTTTAATATATTTTTTTAGCATGACTTTAACTGCTGCTCACTACTGGTCACTGACTGGTTTTACTGGTCACTGACTGGTTTTACTGGTCACTGACTGGTTTTACTGGTCATTCTGTGTATTTTAATTGAAATTATTGCATTAAAAAAATAATTGCGTTGAAATATGCCGAGTCAGACTGATGCAGCAAGCACTTGGTCAAGCGGACCGCCATCTTTGCTACGATTGTGACTAATGGCGTCATTTCTGTAGCAAGGCTGTCTCTATGGGGCTTTGTTTACCTCTGTCAGTGTACTGTTTGCTATTCCTACTTATCTCTGTCTTCATACTCCTTGATGTTCTTATTGCTGTGCTCGGTCTTGTGACACCTGCAAGCCAGGAAACAAAGAATTTATTGCAGACCATAGTTCCCTGGCCTAATCATAAACGGCAGTTAAGGGGGAGATGAGCAATTTAGTGCTTGACCCCGAGGCCTTGAATCGGATGGTATTAGTCTTTTTTGCTACACACGGTCCTTAAACTTTGAGAAAAAAAATCCTGATGCTGCGTGCGACAGGAAGTCTGTGGGTCGGCCGCTCTCCTCCCATGGTGCGGGCTCCAAGTGCGCGGATATAAGTCGCACCCAGTCCCTGCGCGCGGCCCCCCCCACGCACCGTGTGTTCCGCGCGCACGACCTCATTGCCGGGGAGGTGCTGGGTCGGGGATTCTTTGGCCAGGCCACCAAGGTAAGCTGGTCCTCCTGCTGCTGAGAATATTTTGCATTATGACTGTTGAATACTACATAATAATATTTATTTGGTTGGCGTCAGGAAGGGCATCCAGCCACAAAAACTTAGCTCCAACAATCCGCATCAGGACGCAAAACGTCTAACCTGTGTGAAAACATGAACATTAACATATTAGACGTTAAAAAGGCGTTAGTTTAGTACGCTGTATAATATTATATACCAGCACCATTGAGTTGTCGTTCGTGATTTTTTACAAGAAACAATTATGTACCAGATGAATCGTGTTAGACCACCTTGCTTTGAATTGAACAAGAGCATGTTTGTACTTCGTTAGGTGATTAATAAAATGGGTGTTGTGCAGTGAGGTGATGGTGATGTGTGGTCTGATGTCCAGGTGACTCACCGACTGACTGGTGAGGTGATGTGTGATGTGGTGAGGTGATGGTGATGTGTATGGGGTGTTTGTGATGTGTGATGAGGTAATGTGATGAGGTAATGGTGGGTCTGATGTCCACTGTCCAGGTGACTCACCGTCTGACGGGTGAGTTGATGGCGCTGTGTGGTGAGATGATGGTGATGTGTGGATCTGATGTCCAGGTGACTCATCGTCTGACTGGTGAGGTGATGGTGATGAAGGAGCTGTACAAGTTTGACAAGGAAGCGCACGACAGCTTCCTCAAGGAGGTCTCACCTGCTTGTTCATCAGCGTCTTTGTTTGTTTTGTCAGAGATGCCTAGATAAATACAGTAGTAGTTAGCTCTAGCGCGGTAAGCACTTTCTTGATCTTATTTGTTAAATTTATATCCTAAAGTGTTTCAGCTATTTATTGATTGCGTTGTATCCATATGAGAAAGATGCAGTCTACATATTTTGTTTGCTTTTTTGATTAGAATTTAATTACTTCAAACATTACAAATTGATGTGTTTTAAATCTTGAACTGTCATGTCACAGAAATTTCAGCCTTAATTTCTTGTTCGTTTTTAAAACCATGTAGGCATGTCAGAGAGTGCATTTGTGCGTCATGACGTTTTCAACACCTTTAATTATATAGGGCTACTTATTTAACTTGTTTTCTTGTTCTTCGTTCTTTATATTCGATTGTGTCCTGTCCTTGCTGCGCAGTTGTCGGTAATGCGAAGTCTTGATCACCCGAACGTTCTTCGTTTTCTCGGCGTGCTCTACCGCAGCAAGAAACTCAACCTGGTCACCGGTACCAGTGTTCTCTTCACACGCCTTGCTTGGATGTCTAGTTATATACAAAATGTGTCATTATGTCACACAAAGTGTAGACTCGCGAACAGACGCAAGACCCAACGAAAATAGCTAAATAAAAAGCAGCGACGCTACGGCAGTTAGTCTGCAACTCTGCGTGCATTCGCCAGAAAGTATGCCTACTTAAGAATGTTCTTTGATAATAACCAGTGTTGAGCAGGTATATTTTTGACAATTAAATAATAGTGTCGTGTTTAATTAAGCTTTATGCTCAATGTCCTGACAAGATTTTACTTGAAGCGAAAGTAAGCACAAGTGTAACTGATTTACATTAGCAGATAATTAGTACATCATTAAGATTATAATTCTGGACATAGCTAACTGGAAGCAGTGTTGATGTGCAGAGTACATTTCTGGCGGCACGCTCAAGTCGCGCATCCAGGACATGACGGAAGCACTTCCCTGGGTGCAGAGAGTGACCTTTGCTCGCGACATCGCAGCGGGCATGGTCTGTGCACACCTCCCTACGTGCGAGGATGGCGAGAAATTGATTGTTTGTAGAAGTTCTGCTGCATTCTTAATTGGTGCTGTGTACTCAATTATTATCAGGAGATTTAAGTGATGTATATAGGTGATTTATATAGGTCTACTTGTTGGCTCCTGGTTCACTGCGCAAGTGATCGGTAAATATATATTTTTTTGTTGAGTTGCTCTACCTACATGTCTATTGTATACATGATGCTGTATGTGATGTAACTGCATGTGATATTGTGGATAGTGCTGGCTGTATTTTTCAGGGGTACCTGCATTCGCGGGACATCATCCACCGAGATCTGAACTCCAACAATTGCCTTATCAAACAGGTGGGACTCTCTGAGCATCGGATACTGTATCGCATTATGTCACTTCGTGGGTAGCTCGTGCAGACTGGGCGTAAAAATCATTTTCAATTCTTATTGTATTCTTCAAGTAATTCAATTTTTTGTATTGAACTTGTGTAACTGCTAAGGTCTATGCTATATTTTATACATTCTCGCTGTTACTTCACAGGACGGCACCGTGGTGGTCGCAGACTTTGGCCTCGCCCGGGTCCTAATAGAATCCGTCGCCATGGGGGGTCGTGTCAGCCCCCTGTCGTCCCCATCCTCCTCCTCTGAGAGCCCCGCCGCAGACCCCCCCAGCCTCAGTCCCATTTACTCCCCCACCCTCGCCATTCCCTTCGACTCCTTCTCCGTTGCCAGCGGTGGCGCAACAAGCCCTGCTTCTCCTCGGTCTCCGATTGGCCTCACAACCAGTCGACCCGACCCAAATTCAATCAATGGCAACGCGGGAAAGCAAAGCAGCGACGGGTCGCTGGATTCGTCCTCGGCGAATGAAGGCGGGATGTCCGGCAGTGCGAGGGGGAGTGGGGCGGGAAGGCGGGGGGGGCGAGGGGCCCCTCTGAGGGAGCGGAGGAGGAAAAGGTACACGGTGGTGGGGAGTCCCTACTGGATGGCGCCGGAGATGATGAGGGGGCTGAGCTACGACGAGTCAGTCGACGTCTTTTCCTTCGGCATTGTTCTCTGTGAGGTCTGTGAGCAAGTAGACACTGCATTGTGTTGCTTCTGTGGCACTCTAGCCATTGTGCTCCTCACAGTGGTGTATAAGGTCTGTGTGCTTGTAGAAAGCTGCGCTCTGTTGATGCTGACATATCTACAGACTCTGAATTTAATGAAATTAAACATTGTATTGCTGTTTTCGTAAATCAATTTCTAATCTCAGAGTAATATTGGTTTGGATCTCAATAATATTTTGATGTTTGTTCGATACTGTCGCAACAATAGTGCGTGCATACTGTACAAAGTATTGTACACTGTACAGTTCACAAACTTACAACGCAAGCATTGGTTCTGTTAGATAATTGGTCGAGTGCAAGCAGACCCGGACTACCTGCCGCGTACCATAGAATTCGGGCTGAACGTCGAAAAGTTCCGACAAAAGTTTGGGGCTGACTGTCCCCCTCCCTTCTTCAACCTGGCCGTAATGTGCTGCAACATGGTCCCAGAACTGAGGTCTGGGCCGTTCTGTGGACTTTGCGTTGAGAGCAGTGTAGAAATAAAACAGCATACAACTACATATCTGTTTATTTAAAAAAAAAAATTATGTAATCATTAGGTTAATCATTAATGTGTGTTGTTTGTTTCTTTCAATTTTCAACTCAAAATCAATCAAATATGCTGTATTCACAACACAGAATATTAATGAGCTGTACTTAAAGATTTTAAAGGTCTAGCTTTTAACAATTTCTCTAGTCTCTCGCTCTATTACTCCCTATTTCTTTTACAAACGCCATAAATATTGTCCTGGCACAATGCACAAGTCAATCGTTAAATTTTGTTAATTTTCTGTATATAGTTTTATTTCTCCTGTTTGCAGGCCTGCCTTTGACTCGACCCACCCCTGGCTCGAGGCCTACCGCATCCATCTCCAAGTGGGTGAGGCTACAAGCCCCTCAGACCCCTCCCATCGACCCCTGACCCCCCGACCCTGGGACACAACTCCCCTGTTGCAGTCCGACGACCCCACGACCCCGCCGCCCCCCCTGCCGCTTAGTCGCCCGCCGGACCATGTGGCCCGGCAACTGTCGGACTTGGGTTTAGAGGAGGGGGGCGCGGGGGGGTTGAGGGGACTCGAATGAAGGGGTGTAGAATACAGAGAGGTTGGTTTTTGGGGGGTCATCGGAGACAGTGCTTGAGAGAAAATAATAGCCTATTAGACTGGTTTTGGTTAAGGTGTCACTTCGCAAAGAAAGTCGAAGTACTTTATAAAGCAAGGTCACAAAATGTGTGGCACGGAGCTAAGATTTTTTCTCTTTTCAGCACTTGTACAGCCCAGTAAATAGATGCAAATGGTTGAAGACTTAGCATGAGTCAAAGGGTATATGCATTTAGCACTTTTGATGAAATAACGGCGATGTTGTAATGATGTCAGCGAGTGATGATGATGATGATGTCAACGAGTGATGATGATGATGATGCTGATGATGTCCACGAGTGATTTGAGACACATTTAATTATGCAGTATGGCATTGGCCAGGTAAATATCTTGTTCTGTTGTGAATGGCTTTTACAATTAGCTTCTGTGATTCCTGATACGCTTGTGCACTTTCATTTCTCTGCTGTTGCAGATACAATAATTACAGTTCTATATACTGCTCAGTCTTGTGGCGCTGTGCAGTACCTTATGATTTGACCATGTGCAGTACATTATGATTTGTGTTTTGTTGTACAGCTTTAGTTAGAACACTGTTCCTCGCAATATTTAATATTTTCATTGACTATTTTGCATAGAAACGAGGTGTGATGGATTCACACTCAAATTCATTCAAAGGCTATTAATATTGATTCAATTCATTATTTATATTATATATAGCGATTATATATGTATATATTATATCTATTATATATATATATAGCTGTTACCATTGATATTATATCTACCTTGTTTTATGTGACTGGATAAAAATTGTGAACGAAGTCTTGCTCTTGCTACAATTACCTTTTTCTTTAAAGTGAAAATAATTATATTGTTTTTCAATAATGCACAATATTTAATTCATAATTTGAGTGTTATTCAGCATGGAGCGGAGCAGAGAATGCCATTTCTAGCTGAGCTCTCCCTTTGGGAACCGGATGTTTTCTTGCCTTCCATTCAGTTTGGAGATTTTTCCAGTGCAAGCGTCATTCTATTTGGATCTTGTTCTTTTGCATTCTGTGCCTGGTATCATTTATAGTGTTGTTTAAATAGACATACATTCATCGCTGCATTGTAGGTAATTTATTGGTCAGCGATCACTGGTAATCACCGTGGTTGTCGAGGTATTGGATTGCTCACGTTTTACATAGGGGTGTCTATTATATTGCCATTCTCTCATCATGTCCGCCTGCTTTTTGAGTTCTTCAACATTGTGCCTAAATTTTCTTTTCGTATGTTTCTATCATGCATTGTTGCATTTACTATTCTTTTTTGATAGTTTGTTTATGCAGTTGACATTTGTATATGATTTTAAAATATGTTCGTTTCCAAATGCGAGCTTTAGATGGTTAATTAATAAGTAACCTTTAGTTTTAAATAAGTAATCAAATATTTAGATATACCTTAGTAACTTTCGATGGTCAAGTAACCTAAATTTTTGTTTAAATCAAGTGTTTAGATATGCACTAGTTGGCTAACTTTTTCTGTTCAAACTTTTGAAGGTGCTTGAATTTTTCCAACTATATTATATTCCATGCTTGATGATAAAGAAACATTTGATGCAAGTCCATTGCCAACTAAATTAATTGTTTAGCACTTTTGTATCCATGTAAGATATCTTCTGCTGTCGCTTTCTATGTTTATAATGTTATACAATGCCATGGATGTTGTTCAAACAAGATTTGATATTTGAGATCAGTGGTTTTGTACTTATTCTCTAGTGGAATAATAATTGTGGTATTACGTTATGAATTTGACTAATGCTATTTTTAATCGAGTGAGTAGTATAGAACTGTATGATTTATAGTCCTTGCAATTATAAATTAGTTTGTTCATTATTCTTCATAACTATAATGTTGGCTTGCCTTTTGATGTTGTACGGATAAGTTTTTATGCGCATTCCTGATGACTCTGTGTCCATGACGTTTGGTTGTATCATTTGAGACAGGTTGGTTTAATGCCTACGTATCCGCTCTTATCTGCATCTGTGTAGTGTAATTAAGCTGCTGCCATATAGCCAGGGTTAAGTTTAGCAAGTGTAATATACCAATAATGTTGGTTTGATGCTAATTGTACGCCTTAATTTGAAACAGGCATAGCATTACTCGTGACAGACCTACGCGGTTTTTTAAGGTTTTAAGCAGTTGCGCTGCGCCTGTTTTTGAAGGAGCAGGCGTAATGCTACACACGCGCTGTCAGGCTTAAACTTAACTCTAGCCATAGCTGTTTGCTTGTAGCGTATCAGCTCATTGAATCGAAGGCCAAAAGTGTATTTTATTGTTGTTGCTATTATTACACTACCAATTAAATGTCTAGAGCGTGTGATTGTTTGCCAGCGATGTGTTGGCTTGTTACCACCCACTGCGGTATTATCATGTAATCATGAAACTTATACAAATTTGATGTAACATCCGCTGTGAGATTAGAAATTATTTTTTTTAAGCTTATTTTATATACTTCGTTGTGTTACGTTGAATGTCGATGATAATTATGCGGCACAATATAGAGATTCTAATTAGCATTCTATTCGATGATTTACGTTTTAAATGATTTTGGATTCCTGCTGTAGTTTACGTGTATTCCAGCGTTGAAACAAACTAGTGTAGAATTTAGTTGCTTTTCTAAGACTTTCAAACTATTTTTTTCTGATGAACACTTTTAAAGTTTGTTTAAATGTTGAAAACGAGTATTAAGCCTATCCTCTACGCTAGTGAACTGTATTTTGATATAATACTCATTTAATATCACAACTGTGTCAGTGTGAGCCTCACAGCATGATCTATCTATATAAACAAAGAGAAGATTCTGTGTGTGTGTCTGTCTGTCTGTTTGACCGGGATGCATTTTCACAGTTTTGCAGCTTTTCACTCGAAACCTTTGCTACTGTGTCGGTGTGGGCATGGGACACCCAGTAGAGGGGTTCGCGTCCGCCGTTGTCACCGCTACCATGGTGTCCAGGGCCAAAAACGTCTCCCTGGAGTGTAACAAGTC
>JAQIWG010004759.1:0-15510 GCA_034695025.1 Chamaedrilus cognettii | reverse complement strand
ACTTTCATAACTTTTGAACGCATTAATGTTTTCGTTTGAAATTTGGGGACCTTGTATCAAATTATCTCAGCTACAATTCCTGAACATTTCAAGGAAATAGATTTACTTTTGGTCGAGTTATCGCAAATTCGCTAGGGGAGTATTTTTTTATGTCGCACTTTCTACAGGCGAACTTTCAAAGTGCCATGTTGCAACATCAGTTGTTTCCTGGGCGCTTTCACAGTTCAATTCACAGTACAGCAAAGTCTTGAAACATTAAAACAAAGTTCAGGTAAAAAACATAGAAAACTGTAGGTATATGAATCAGAGAAAAGTGCAATCTTCAGTCCAGTTTTGAACGAGGCCAGTGCAGGCTCTTGTTGCAAGATCAGTAGTAGTTCATTCCACTCCGCTGGGACAGCAAACAAAAATTCTTGTTTGCCAAAAAACTTTTTTTTTATGAACTGCAGTGCTCGTATGCCTGATACAACCTTATCAGAGTTACTAGAGCAACAGTCCAGTGACCGCACACAACACGCTAACAGAGCATCAGGGAGCGGACAGGTCATTACCATGGCGACTATCTGCTCCTCAAGCGCCACCACCTTGAAGGTGCGCCCCAGCAGGCGTCGGTTGCGCCGCGCATGCAGGTCCTGTCGCTGGCGCTCAAACAGCAGCGCGCTGTGCAGCAGCGTCAGCTCGTCGCGCAGCAGTGCCGTGCTGCCGTGCAGCTCTGGCCCACTGCTCAGCATCACGCCAGTTGCGAGACTAGCAGCGACGACCGGTGATGATGATATCACAGCGCCAGCAAGACCGAGCGAGGAGAGCTTGCCGTCACCAGCTTCTGTACGCAAACTTAGACGATCAACCGCTATAGATTTATTCTAACTAGATTTGTAGGCGGACTTAAATCCGGTTCACGATTCTTTATCCAGAATATTGCAGCCGATGCGAAACAAATAATTCAGTGAATTAAAAATAGAACTAATCTCTTGAGAAACGCCTCTTTAGCTGATTAAATCAATCAAAACAATGCACCTTTGAGGCAATTAACTGTCGTTTATTAAGATAGTGAAAAATATATCTGCAACAAAAGAAAGCTATTAAGCGCATCAGACGATTTGCTCGACAACTCGCGCGCAAGACTCCGCGCCCTTGCGGCAATAACCGCCAAATATTAAGCGGTCGTATCGCTATGGCAAAACTACCGATACCGTAAATCGTTTTATAAACTTAAATCGCCATCTAAATTCTAAGATCAAATTCTCTGAACCAAAGCATCTGCGAAGAACACCGCACCTTTAGCATGGATCGCCTGTACAGTGTGTACTTGAAAGCTGCTGGTGATGTGTTGATCTAACAGATCATCCGGTGAGTAAGTCTTGTACATCGGAGTAAAGCCGACAGCTGTCAACAGAAATAACACTGTTAGTGAATAAACGGTAACCACAACCGACAAGCCACAACAGTAGCCAACTCGCATCAACCACAATTTAAACCTAAACCTTCAACCTAAATTTGTATGCAACGAGCATAATAAAGTTCATATAAAAAACTTTGAATACGTTTTCCAAATACACAAAAAATAGTAGTCAATAATATCACCCATGAAAAAGAGTTTTAAATGAACAGAATAAAACCAAAATGATGACATTTATAAAATAAAAAGTGCATATCTTAAAAAATATTAACCCATATTATTATCTAGTTATCCAACTCAAAATCATGAGAATCCATTCAAAGATTTTAGCTTTAAATCAATTTATCTTCAAACATTCTACCTTGTCTCGTGTTTGACACTCTGCAATCAGTTTCATCCGTCCCAATATGCATCCCTGCCTCTGCACCACCAGCACGCCTTCCCGCCCCCACCATGCAGCTGTAGCATTGCACAAACGGCGCAGAGGGCAGTACCAGTCCGATCAAATCCTCCATCTCTGCGGCAACCAGTCTCTCCCTAGCCTCGTCTCCGGGTTGCTCCCTAGCCTCACCGGTTCCAACAAGTCGCTCAGCATGCGGTGCAGCAGCGTATCTCAGCGAGAAATAGCTCGTCTGAGTCTCCGCGCAGCAACAGCTCATGCCAGCCTTTGGTGGTGATGACCCATATCTCTCTTTTCGTTCCAGCAATGGGGATCTTGCAGCTCCAGAGCTCCCCCTGCCTGGGCTACTCAAACCATTCATAGCCTGAGGTTCCGACTCCCTCCGAACTCCAAGGTAGTCGCCTGAATCCGGCTTGCACGCAGAGCTGAAGGGCTCGCCAAAGCAAAGAGCCGGACAGGAGCCGACGCGTGATTCCACCTCGCTCTGTGGACTGTGCCGCTCTATCGTGCTGTAGAGGCGAATCCGCTTGACCTTTCTCACAAACTCTGCCACATCTGAAGTGGCTAGGTGAGGCGCAGCGGGGGTGGGAAGAGGTTCGGTGGCTGGAGGATGAGAGTGGTGAGGGGGTTGATCAGCAGGATCAGGGTCGGGGGATGCAGCGGAGGATTGGGACGCATTGGTAGTCGGAGAGGGGGGGCTGTCGATGATCTCAGAGAGAACTACATCTGAGACTGTGGAACGAATGCAAAATGGATCGGAGGTCAGCGAAAAAGGATAAAATGCAAAATGCACAAAGAGGAGACAAGACTTAGTGGATACGCCTATTGTCATAATCATTGCATCTCTACGCTTCTCATTGGCAAGCGTAGTAACACAAGTCAGTAATCGATTCAGGCACGGTTCAATAGAAAATTTTTTAAACAATTATTGTATATAAATCTTTAATTTTCATCCAATATCAAAAAGAAAGCTCAACTAAATCAAATAATAAACAATATTAAATATAAAGCAAAACGTTTCAACAGAGTGGGTAATGTGTTATTGTAATCAACAGATATCTCATTTTATTAACAAACAACATACTTCAAAATGAATATCGAGTGTAGAAGTATCATACACTAAATGGTCAGCAATCGCCGAGCGCATGACAATTTTTTTGTATTTAATAGTCGGATAGAAATAATGATAATAACGGCACAAACTAATTAAGTTATTTGCCAAATATGTTTACCTTCGTCCGATGCGTTGTCGCCCAGTTCCGTCCTCGGTTCACCCTGTGTTCCCTCGTCCTCGATCACTGAGGTCTGGGTTGAGACAGTAGTCGATGAGCCTTGATCACTCACTGGCTGCACAGACTGAGAGAACCGACCACTGAGGTCCAGCTGAGCGTCGTCGCTCAGCGGCTTCGTCTGCAGGTCGACTGACATCTAACCAATCACGCATCACGGTTAAAGTAACATTGCAACTAACTATTACAATTTTAAAATAAATAATTATGACAACAAATTATTACAAATGTGAAAAAAAGTTTGCATTAAATATTTTGAATAATTAGTGACTAATAGATGAAGCAGTCTACAAAATGTGCACTATATGCATCATGTCATCGAATTCCATCAAGCCACACTCAAAACTGTCACAAAATTCAAATGAAAATGAAGCTGTAAAGCCAGAATCAAGCGCATTCAATCACTGACAAATTCTTGAACTATGTGAAAAGTTCTATCTTTGTTCTAAAATCAGTTGTAATTATCGAAACCTCAAAGATGTAATCAGTAAAGCTACAAAGTGCCTAAAAACAATATAACATGAAAGTGGTCCATTCTACGCTCAGTTATGCTCTTATTTCAAGTTCAAAGGCCTTCAGCTTTACTTTCTACTTTTCTACAAACATCATTCTCAAGCAAAACTTTAACTGACCTTTGAACCATTCAACTTTAACTAACCTATAAACCATTCAACTTCAACTGACCTATAAACCATTCAACTTTAACTGACCTATGAACCATTCAACTTTAACTGACCTATAAACCATTCAACTTTAACTGACCTATAAACCATTCAACTTTAACTGACCTATAAACCATTTCAACAAGAACATTGCAAAAATACTACATGCTTCATTCTGTATAATAAATAACTAGGCAAAAATTTAAAAAACAATCCTTAGAATGCAACAAAACCAGTTATTAATTTCCCCATGTTCCTGTCGCACGTTCCATCACAAAGACGCACACCTCAAAGGAAAGCTGTTTGCAGGCAGCCTTAGGCGAGGGCCTCAGAGCCAGCAAGGTTGACTTGTCTGGCTGGGGGGTGCAAGGCTGCGACACCGATCTAAATCTCACCCCCGCGTCCCCCGCCCGCTGTGTCAGCGGACTGGTTCCCCCCCCTAGGCCCACGTGGCTCCCCCCCGCCAGGCCTATGTGGACCTGGGGTCGCTTGAGCGGCGACGAGCCCAGCCTAGACTGCAGTCAATGTGCAATCAAAGTGGGGGCTACCTCGGAGCCAAAAATTAATACTGAAAGTGAAAACTTTCAATATTCAATAATTAGTATAAAGTGTACATATCAAAATTTCTTGATAGTCATTTAATATAAAGTGCTTTGAATTTCAATAAATTTTAAATAAGCAAACATTAAGGCAATGATAACATGGGTTCATGATTGGGAATTGGGTGCAGAATCAAGAGGCAACGTGCGGATAAACTAATTCGATTAACTACGAGGTACGTGTGAAAGGTTTAATTGATTAAATCAGCAAAACTTAGAGACAACTATTGGTAAGGGCTTGACAAAGATTATTTGCGAATCAAGGCATATGCCGTTGCTTAAATACACAGCATACAAAGCACTTAAAAACTAAACCTCCAATAACCGACTAGAATCTTAAGATCTATTGGAGAAATTATTAAAACATGTACATAATCCAAAAAATTAAAACAATATGACAACGATAAGCGAAATAATCAACACAGCAATTGTGCTCATATTAAAATCGACAAAGCAATAATATGCATACACTTCAAAGCAGAGGCCGTACCGCTCATTAAGTTTACTCATTTCTAAATTTCCTGTGCGTTAAATGAAGTCAACAAAGATGCGGAATCTTGAAATGAAGCGCCTAAAAGCACCTGAACCGCAAAGCTAAATAGAATCAAATATCCGAATGTCTCACATCCTTGCTGTCGGTCGCATCTGTTCTTGTAGCACCAGGACCCGCAGATGTGGAAGCGCCGGTCAAACCTTACAATTCATCACATAACAGAAAGGTTCAACAAGACAAATTGAATAATAATAAAAATAATTGTGGCAAGGCGTCAACTTAACATTTTTTCTTAAACCTTCTCAATTGTCAAGCCTTCTAAAATAAAAATTTTATGAAGAATGTAATTAAACTTTTCTATATTATATTTTCACAACAATGAATGAGGAAGATTCGGTATCTGCATGTTAATACATTAAGGTGGAAGGGATCGTTAGGAAAGGGAGGGGGAAGAAAACATGGAGGAGGCGGTAAAAAGCGATATGAAGCCGGGAGCGAGGCATGAATAGAGAGATGGCAGAGAATTGAGAGTTGTGGGGGAGTCTCATTGTGGGAAACACGTCCAACCTGTGTTGACACGAAAAAGTGGACGTAAAACGTAAATGATGAATGATGATGATGGATACTGTTAATATACCACACTACCGTTGAATACAGAATTGACAAATAAAATCATATTTTCTCCAGGATTTCAATAAATGCTGTGGAAATAAATGATTGAATCGCATGCTTTTATTGCAAACCTTATTACCGTATAACTGATCGTTAGTAATAATGTACACGAATACACTTTGTATATTACATTATATAGTGACAGTTTCAAAAATCAAATCATAAACTATATTTATCTAATATTTTCTTACTGCGTAAATCACTGGAAGGCTTGGAAAACAAGTCCGCCTTGGTAGCGATGGTAGGTGGTGGAGTGGAGAGTCCACACGTCTGGCTGGGAGTCCATGTGAGGCAGGGGTCCAAGGATCCAGGACAGGGGTCCAGGGAAGTCAGACCGCCAGTCAGCTCTGCCCGTTGCACCATCGAGGCTGCAACAAAAACAAAAATCGCATACAATTTTCCATAAAAATTATTTAGCCATAGTTGCTATTCATATGACTTGGCATCCGTAACCAAAAACAAGCAACCTGTGACAATAATCGACACTGAGAATTCATACCCTAGATTTTTCAAAAAAATTTCAGTCCAAAAATTTACAGATTTTTAAATAGTTAAGAACATATTACAAAATCTACCCTGTGATTACAAAGTATCTTTAAATACAAATCACACAAGCATATTTAGAACTTCACGAATCTATAATTATTAACGGAGTTCATCAAGGAACAAAAAAATAAAAAAAACAATCACCGTTAGGACATCTTGAATTTTCAAAATTCAAAATTCTAGCCTTGAATTCATTCAAAATATAGAAATAAATTCATTCAACATATCGGTAAGTAAAAAATGTAGTTAACTGACAACCCACCAGGTGGCAGAGAAGTAAGTCTTTGATCGTGAGCAGCGGAGGGTGCGTTGTCAAGGCAACTGATGGAGGAGTCGAGCGACAAACGCGCACATTCAACAATGATGTCATGCACCTCCATCTCCTTCCATCTGAAAACACCCGACACGCATTCATCTGGCGATAAAAATTACATTTAGTTCTAAACAAAATTAAATAAAAATTAACTTTTAAACTAAACGCACACATTCACCATCATCATTATATTAACTACCATCAAAATATCAAGTGTATATCTCGATCATCATTCGATGTTCACACGGATGAGAAATTAGCACAAATTTCTAACAAAATGCGCTCATTTGTTCCGCTTTGACATAAATATTCGGCCCTCTCATCGGCATATAGAACAAATTATTTGTTGCCAACTGCCTTTGATCAAACCCGTCCCAAGTAGAAAATTAATTAAATCCGTGACATCGGATTCGACTTCGATCAGGCTTTTCGACAAGTTTCTGTATTTTAATCGGTTCTTAATTTGATGCCTGAAGCTTCCTACACTATTCAAGCACCACACCATTCGAATCACAATCATCATAGAAAATAAGAAAATATAACCATCATCATCGCGCTCGCAAGATAAATGTCATCAGGCAGAGTTAAACCGAAATAAACAGAAGTTCAACTAGTAAAGCCTTGCCTGTCCCGGGCGAGCTCCTTATCTTTAGTGGCCGTCACAAGCAGTGGGTGCATGCGAACCTGATCCAACATCGGCTGAAAGCAAGCCATCGCCCAACTTAAGCTCTTCCGTACGGGCTACTGAACCAGGAAGTATTAAGTTTTCGCATCGCAATAGAACGGGAACACAAACCAAGCGGCTTGATACAGCACAAATTCGAGTCAGCGCTGTCGTGCTGTCTCCGTGTATTTGAGATATCCTCCGACTAAATGGCAATAAGGCAATCAAGAAATCCTACAGTCAAAGAGGGAATGCTATTCTGAACTACTTACTTGCATTCCATTTTCATAGATGTTTGCCAGTTCAACGGAAAGTGGCGCATGATGAGGAGAGGTCCTTAATGACGCCTTCATTCGCTAGAACTGACTTTAAACACACTCTAATCAACAATTTCTATAAGGCCACAAAAGCACAAAACTAGCCTGGATAATGCCTGCAAAGACGGGTGCGTGCTCGGGGCGCGTGAAGATGGAGCGAAGGTAGGCGAGGAAGTTGCACGGGTACATGCCGTAGAGGCGGTGAAACATGCTGTGCACCCCGCACTGCAGGTGCAGCGTGTATGCCCGCGCCAGCGCGCCTTCACGCGCAGCAAAGAATTCTGAATTTCCGCTAAATTCTTCAAATTGTCAACATCGCAAGACACCGGATGTTGTAAATCACTAAGAATTAGGTGATGACATTTAGCGATTTTTATTTAAAAATTTCTCATCTATCCCCAATAAGCATAGCGCAATAAAAGTGTAAAAATCAACTGCAGAGAACACTAACATTTGCTATTACATTACAAAAAGTTTCACACAGAAAAGAAATATCAAATGTCTGCCAGAATAGAACAGTGAAGCCAAGTGGAAATAAAGAGCTCAGCACAAACCTGACTTGTTGAGCGTAAATGTCGCCAGTCGTGTGAAGACCTCAAATATCTCCGACAGATGGGGTCCTATCGACACGGGCACGAGGGGCAGCAGGGCAGCGAGGGTCAGGCAGCCAATCAGCAGCGTCGGAATCTCATTTTCCGTCTAAACCAACACGGGGTTGCTATGATAAAGCTACTAGTGTTTCTGGTACCTTGTCGAGCTATTTTATTTGCATTCCATCGATGTTTGATTTGCATTATTAATTAAAAAGTCTCAAGTTAACATGCTTTTAAAATACTCGTCAATATGTTGCAACTAGCCAAAAAAAATCTATTTTTGTCCTACCATTGGACATCCAGCCAAAATACACAAATGTTGCACACATTGTTATATACATAAATATCAGTGACCCCAATAATGTCTGCCCCAGAAGTTAAAATAACAATGTTATAATTAAAGTCCTTTCAGCATCCAAAGACATTACTGAAAACTCCTCGCACTATGAGCAACTATCAATTTGTGAACTACAGAAAACTGAGACAAAGGGGCAAAAAGAACATGGGAAGATCATTTTAAAGCATCCATCTGGGGAAACGAATTCCATTGTAAAAAACATTTCGCTTTTAAGCCAAAATGAAAAACAATCCGGCCGCCACCGCAGCTGCCTGGCCTTGAGGCACTTGATGACGAGGGGCAGCAGGGGGTGCTGCGTGATCCTGTGCAGCCAGCCTGGCTCCCTGCGCACCATGTGACCGAGGACCATCAGCGCCTCTAGCCTGCGCCCGCCCCCCCCCTGCTGCTGGCTGCTCCCCTTCACGTGGTCGCATAGCCGGTCCAGCAGGTGCTAGCGGCAATCACATGTCGACAAGCGAGCAACAATGCGGAATTCACCGTAATTCTTTACAAGTACTCGTTACAAATCATTATATTTATAATAATTATAAGCTAAAAGCTTGTTTCGACATCCAATAAAGCCATCGCAGACCTCCCTTCACCATAGGTATTAGTAACCATCAATTTGATTAACAGAAACCCATGACAACGGGTTAGGAGAAAGAGGTACGGAATAGGATACAAAAGGATGGCAGAATAGGATTTTTTCATGCGTCTGTTGCGAATAGAAATCGTTTGGTGCAAAAATATAGGTTTTCAAACCAGAAAGAAACGGGCAATGAAGGACGGGAACTGTAGGGAGGTACTAAATCAAAATCTACCCTCTTAACATAGAACTCCACATAAAGTCTGCCACAGTCTAAAGCAAGACAAGCAGAAGTGCAACATTGATTCCTCAAAAGTTTACCTTGTCGTGTGGCTCTGATATGGTTGCCAGCACATCAAGACATCGCGTCGAATGCGAAACTGTGAACGAGTCGATAATTGCGTTCACTAGCCACGCCTCCTTGTCTGTCAATCAAAGGTCAACTTAACGCAATCCATTTTTAAACGCAACATTACAATAAATCATATGTCAAGCACAGGCCTATGCACTTAAACTTGAAACAAAAATCAATAATAGGCCTACTACTAAACTGAGAGCAAAACTTCATGTACGCAGTGCAGTGTGCTAGTTAGGTCAAACGAACCGCAATTATGCCAATAAAACTTTAATTCAAATACCTAATTAAGCACTACTTACTATTCTTCAGGTTGTCGACGATGAGTTTTAGAACTTCGTTGAAAACATGGATCTCAGTGGAATCCAGTAGCTCCACCAACTCAATGCAATCCATCTGCTGACTCATCTCCCTCTTCAAGCATAGCACACAAAGAACTCCAATTAAATCTATTGTTGATAGCATCTCACTTACAGATTATAAAAATTAGCAGCGCATTGCAAGCTGCACAACCGGTACCAAACCTAAACTACGTGTCAGTATCGATCACTAACTACCTAAAAAAAGCTGTATACCGATAGCTGAAAAGTTAAACCAGAATATTTGCTTATAACCCAAAAAAAACCCAGATGCACATCAAAAGCTCAAAGATAATGTTCAAATCTCTAATTAGTAGTTAGGAGCAATGAGACTATTTAAATTAACTTTTTAGATTTACCGTTTAATGATTGATTTGTGGCTAGGAGTTTATCCGTGGCCTACTTTCACCATATTATTTGACATTACGTGAGCGATAATATAAGAAGTTATCTCAACTTACGCGTACACGGGAGTTTTCTTCAATTCTCGCAGCTAAATACAAATGACTCTATTAGTACACAAGAGGCAGCCTCGCCTCACCTAAAGTTCAAGATATTTATACATTAGGTATTTAGGGGGAACGAATGCTTAATTCCGTTAAATAAAAGAAATTTTGTTGTACAAAGAATTGTAGTCTATCATCCGTACGACATCCAGAAATCTGGCGAATCGCCGAATGGGCTATAAATCATGCAGTGTTATCACGAACATTCAAAACACATTAATTATGTCGCTTGGAAAAACTAATTAAATTGGGGAGAAAAGCATCTGCAGCAGCTGTTCACACCTTTTGTTTTGTGAAGCGGTTCAGAAAACCTGTGGAGCGGTTTTTGTGACTGAATTCTGGTATTATATTCATCAATAACAAAAAAATCGTGAACAGATAAAAAAATTTACAAGCTAAAAGATATATCACTTGTACGCATAGGCATTTAATTAAGCCTAGTTGTAGGCCTACACGTAATAGATAAAAACTGAACTGCTAAAATTATAGTCTACGTGACAATGACATAGTACATCTTTGTCAAGTTTCGCGAGTTTTTATAACAACACTCAACAGCTATGAGATTTTTGACATAAAGGCCAACAGCTACGTACTCCGCCGTTCGAGTGCAAAAAATACACCGATGTAGCTTAGCCTATCGGCTGTAGGCTCAACATTAAAACAATTGAATGCTGTAGTGCGAAATAGACCTATGTACATGTAGGCTTCATTTGAGAGCAGCTCCGCTTCTAGGCCAAAGAGAAAATGAATAGCCAGGTTAGCAGATTTATGCCATCGTGTCAAAAATTAAATTAAACTGTTTTAAACTTCAGTTCAGTTTTTTTGCACGCATCATTCACTTAGTCAAAATGTATGTAAATGGAGCAATCGTGGTTTTAATATTATATTTTAACATTGACAAATCGATTTCAATGGCTCATAGCGTTGTCACGTAGCCTACACATACGTGTAGGCTATTCCGCGCAATTATGTCAAATAATTCGCGAAATGTCTGGCCGGAAGGCTTAGGTCTACAGTGTCGCTCTGCGCTCGATGAAGCCAGACTAATGACCGCGACTGCCGCTCGTTCAATCCTCTCTCCCGGCGAGACTTTAATGTTAGAACTCGAGGCAGTAAGGTTCTTCCGAGTTGCGAGTCGCACTCCACGTCTCGCGAACTCGCGAGGTGTCTGCCGTCCATTAGGCATGCTGACGTTCGTGTCTACAGCGTCAGGCTCCAACGCTTGAATCGGTTGCTAGGCAACACGACAAAAGCGCGCGATGCATAATATTCTGGCGCAATGTAAAAAATCGATCGTGAGACGCGGATGAAATTCGTAGAAAAATCTTAAGCCTGGAAATCATTAGGCCTAGGGCAGACGATTCGGCTGGGGGCAACTGCCCTCTCCCCCCACCCCCCCCCCTCTATGCCACTGGTTACGCCACTGAAGTCGACACTAAACTATTGTCCCTTTTCTCTCCATTTATACTTTTCTAGCACTACGGCATTGACTGAGAGGATATCGTTGTGTCGCTGTCACACATTTCTACACTGACTACTGCCACTGGATGTGAATCGATGTTGCCTACAGCCTATGGACGTCTGCAGGCTAAAGAGGATGCATCAATTCAGGTGCAAGATGCTTTCGCATCAGGTTACGGTGCGATGCGCTATGCCTACAGTGAAACTGGCCGACGCACATTTAGCCTGAAATCGGTCGGTTCTACAGTGTCTGATGTACAGTCATGTTTGCATAAAGCGGTTATATAATGTGAGTGTGGTATTAGCGCATGGACCAGCGCAGTGACAGCGTGCTGAGCGCGGCGCTGCCTGCAGTCGTTACAGCGGTCACTGGAATCAGTCGGTTCTACAAAGTGTCTGCTGCTTTGCACTCTCACTCACAGTCTGTGCGACAGACTGCACGCTGTGTATACTGGGCCATATGCATGTACTGTAGTAGGTCTATACACGCAGCGCTCATACAACCGTGCTCTGACAGCGGAATTGTGTCCGGATCAACGAGGAAGCGACGGAAGCGCCAGCAGGAGAAAATCGATCGAGTTGACTGCTACCGCACCGCTCGACTGTAGGCGTACAGCGGAGGGCATCTGTCTAATGACGAGGAGGCGAGCCTGACCGCAGCCTGCGACCATGGGCAATCACTGGTGCAACGCCTGTCCGCCGCAGGAACAAGCCAAGGTAACGATTGTCGATGAAACCCTATCGCTCTTCAGCGGCGCTCGTTAGTGGTCAGTTAACGAGTCGCTCGCTAGCTAGCGCTGTCACGCTTGTTGCGTGGCAGTTGCTGAGAGGAGAAAAGTATAGCTTTGGGCTTTGTGTGGCTAGCAGATACCTTGACAATTTTTTATAAATCAGGTGGCTGTTTATATTGTTAATTCTGATTATATCAGTTGAATCGAGCAAAGTTGAAAATAGGCAACCATTTATCATTTTAATTGCTAGGCTGATAATCATTGTTATGCGAAAGATTGCTCATGAATTGTCTGCTATAGAATTTTCGTATCAATGCATGTACTCTCGAGCTCTTTACTTCCATTTGCTTCGCCCCTTTCTGCCAGCTGCAGATGAACGATCTGTTGTTATGTGAAAACAAATCGTTGTTGATCGTGATTGCAATTATAGGTCTACTTTACTGGGACTCTAATTTACTTGGCCGTCAATTTTCTGTTGTCTGTTCTCTGTCAATGGAAAATCTGACCGATACCTCCCCTCTTGTTTTTGTTCAATTGCATCGGTCTATTATTTCAAATTTTTTGACGTAATTTTCTTCTCTGATGTATTGATGAAAAGGCTAATCCCTTTGCAGAGGCGCGCATCAGTCAGTCTGGCAATCCTCTGCTCAATTCTTTCTTGACATTCATTCATTCGGCTTCAATCAACTGTTTTCAATGAGCCTCCTAGAAAACATTATGAAGAGTGCATGGAATGGATGGAATTACTTTTGCAAGAACGGGGCGTGTTTTTCTCAGTGTTTGTCCGCTTGAGCGACTGCTAATAAGTCACGCTACTCGATTTGTCACGAATGAGCTGATATCAGTCACGAATGAGCTGATATCAAGCTGCCGCATGCAACATTAGAGGCGTATCATGGAGGGCTCTATATAAATTTTCTTCGTAACAGTTATTATCTGATGCGTATTTCATGTCTTCATGAAGTCTTTCAAGTTCAAGTTCTTTCAAGCTCACAACTTACCAATCATGGTCTAACAATGCTTTTTGTTATATTCCATTGAAGCACTAAGAGCGAATCTAAAAAAATATTTATATTCTTTCTAAACAATAGGCCTATAGGAATATTAATATTTTCTGACTATACAAACTACCATTAGCAACAGCAAATTTAATTCGGTATTGTTACGCGAGAAGCTAACGTCGCAAGATGGCATGCGAGCACCTGATTGTAGTATATTTACGCTGATGAATAAATGAGGTTAGCTCTTTCTTGCTCTCGCCGCTCAGTGCGAGCAGCTTTGAATGCATTCACAAAACAAGATGGACGCTGCTCAGGCACAATGCTCCATGGCCGTGCATTAGTGCCTCAATGAGCAAAATGGCGCTCAATAACCTGCGCTGCGTCAAAAGCCTGCTGAGGCTGAGTAGCCGGCTCGGTTTCAGTTCCGCTCCATACAGCTATACCAGCAGCGCCTCCCTGGACTATTGCGTTATTTTTGGGTGATACAATTCATTATATATCACCACTTCTGTTACCGGTTTACTTAACATACTTTACGACGATTGTCAACCGATTAATTTTCTTCAAAGTTGGCATTTGAATTTAATTTATTTTATTTTGACACGATCGAACAAATTTCATGTGACTGTTCTATTGCGCCTAAAAGCGCACTTTAACTGACTTGACTACTGTGGCAGGCATCTGGAAAAAAAGATTATTTGAGTGAATTATAGTTTTGGCACATACTAATTTGTGAGTGTACGAAATTATAATTATAATTATTCTTCAATACTTTTCAGTAAAGAACATTCTCAGTCAATGCACTAATGAATCACTAATAAGCACTAATATTGAATCATAATAACATTACATAATTATATACATGTAGGCCTAGTGAATATAGTGCAAGAGGCAAGACCCTCTATTGTGCGCCATTTGAAGAAAATCATTGTGTCCTTTCCATTCTTTACCTACGTCAAGCAACCAACCTGTGCGGAAATTCTATAAATCCATTATTTCTTTCACGACAATCGTGTTTCTGTTTCGCCTCATAGAAATTATAAAGAGCATGGATCTATTATATGTGCACGTGTATCGATCGCGCGTGAAGTACGTGAAGTAACAAATGAACGCAACACGCTCAGTGGTCTGCTAGGCCATTAGAGACTATGTTCTATCCATCTACGTGTAAACTAAAACCGCTATGCTTCTGGATGGCAGGTATTAAAAAGAACGATGTTGTGGAGAAATGCAAAAGTTAGGAAAATGTTTTGGCACGTAATTGTTTCGTAATTGTTTTAAATTTAATTTTAAATCGAGTTTTGAATGGAGTATTGAAATAGCTTTGCATGTATCTTGTTATTCAAGATTTTTATTATGGTCAAAAACTGAGAAATGAACTTCGAATACTATTCTCGGTTATATTATCATGCCTAAAAATGTACAACTTTATTAAATTCATTCAATTTTTTTTTATCATTGGGCTGTAATAAAGCAGTATTGTGACACTTAATATTAAATAGATCGTTAGTGCAACAATAATTATGACGTTATGTGCGTTATGTTCATTCGACACGAGCACACCAACATGAATCGTGACACTGAGGTCACTGGACTTTCAGTTATTCCGGTGTCATTTTCATCAATTTCAGGAGTCTTCTCGAGTATTATAGCCTTTCACTGTTTCACACGTCCTGTGATTTCTCCTTCTATTCACTCCAATCCGCGAAACGTTGCCAACAAACACGTCGTTAATTTCGTCAGAATCGTGTTACAATCCATTAAACACGTGCCGCTCCTAGTCCTACTTCACGTTCAAGGTGTCATTTTTAGCTCTTTCACACTCCGGGCGCCAAGCGTCAGAGGAGCGAGGAGGGTTCGAATGAGCGTAAACATTTATTGCTTATAAAATAGCAACTGTGACGTTGAAGATCGTAGTAGAGATTTCGTTATACAGTTACTGTCTTGTCTGCAAAAATCATTTAAATTGACTACCTCTGTACAAGATGTGCGTCGTTGGCCCGCCTTGAATGCCCGTGACACGCTGCAGATGAGCGCAGCGTCTTTGTGCTATAGGCGCGGCGGCGGCAGCAGCAGCAATCGATATACAGAGTGCGTCCTAAAAAAACAACCTCCTAGCGAATTCGCGATAACTCGGCCAAAAGTAAATCTATTTCCTTGAAATTTTCAGGGATTGTAGCTGAGATAATTTAACACAAGGTCCCCAAATTTCAAACGAAAACATGAA